>PVIH01005589.1:90289-122191 GCA_004025045.1 Sigmodon hispidus
GGAGGAGGAGGAGGAGGAGGAGGAGGAGGAGGAGGAGAAGGAGGAGGAGGAGAAGAAGAAGAAGAAAGCTCTGCTGGGAAGCTCCCTTGGGGGAGGAGGGTGGAGCATAACTCAGCTGTAATAGACCTCTCCCAGAGAGAAACAAAATTGCTACATCCTGTGGGGAGGCCATCCTGGAGCACACTCCAGCTTCAGGTGCAGCCTGACTTCCTGACAAGTCAGGGTACCTTTCCCTCCAGAGCTGTAACACTTGAAGGTGTAACCTGACTTCACAACTAACAACTGTCTGTAGTTCCAGTTCCAGGCAAACACCAAGGCAAATACTTTTTTCTCTGGAGCTGTAACACTTGCACTGTATGCTCATTGCTCTCAGTCCCATCATTCAGAAGCAGGAAAAATAAGGGATGGAAACTCAAGCCTGTCCAGGTCCTCCTGGCTCAGCATCCTTCCTTCTAGGAATGACTGAGCAGTACTTCCTGAAGATTTTGAGGCCATTGGTAGGACTGGGATACTATCAGGGCCATGAGTTAAAGCATGGGGTGATTTCTAAGGTTATAGGGGGGTGTCAGGTAAATTCTAGATGTCATTAGTAGGATTGAAGTGAGTCTCAGCATTACTGGTAGATGTGAGGCCCAATCTCTAGTTATGGGCAGGGCTGCTGGTGGGTCAGGCTTGTGCCTGCCAGGGCTGAGCAGGTGAGATGCCAGCCTGCATCTCTGGGTACGAATAGTTCTGGCATGGTGACAAGAAGGGGTGGCTTTCAACCTCTGTCCTTCCCTGTCCTGCCCCTCCAGGGAAACCTGGAAGCTGCCTGGGTATATGATACCTCAGCTGGAGGACAGCACTCAGGCTGTAGCCCAGGCAGTGGTGGAAATGTGAGTGGAGTTTCCCAAGGAAAGGAGGGGATAAGAGGTGGGTACAGACTAATCGTGTTTGGGTGGGAGACTCAACCTGTCCCAGAGACCTCTCTGACCCAATGGTCATACTGTCCCCAGGGGACCCATAGCCCTTGGTCCCTGTTGCCTCAGCTCCACATACAGAAGATCCACCACCAGCAAACCCTTCCCCCCAGTTTCTGTCTCTGGTGCTTTACTAACTTGGACACAGGCTCCTTCCTGAAGCTTCCTCTGGTACACACGTGTCACCATTGCCCTTTTGGCCTGCTGTGACAGAATTGTCAGCCTCCAGAACTATCTTCTTCTGGCTGGTCAGCCCAGAGGCTTCCACAGGCCCCCTGGCCTAGTAACAGCCTATTCTGCAAATGGGAACAGGGAACTACAATGTTAATGGAGATGGGGCAGCCCTACTGAGGTAAATGGCTCATGTCTGTTTCCAGATCAGTCAGTCATTCAGTCAGATATCTGTGACCATGGCACAGTTCCCATGTCCCTGAGTTTCTTCCACATCTGAGGCGCTCTCCCCAAACTCTGTGCTTGGCTGGCTGGGGTAAGTGTGGCCACTCTCTTCTCAGGTGAAAGACCCTCATGCACTTTCCAGCTGGCACATGACTTCCAACCATTACTGTCTACTTTCTCAGGAACCTCATGATCCAGAGTCGAGGGACCTGGGGAAGCTAAGGCTCTTCTGAGCTTCACAGACTCTGTCTCACGCTTCCACATATCACTGACTGGGAGCAGCAGAAAGAGCTCATTTGATCTGATTCTTTAGCCAAAGCCCCTTGGTTCTAGGGACACCCACAGCTTGTACTTCCTTTGCTGCTTCCATTTTCCTGGTTCTTTCCTCCACCATCAACCCTTGAACTCAGCAGATATTCATGCTGCAAGCATGTCCCACATGACACTTGCCAGGGGCGATCTCTCTGGCTTTTCATTTTGGGCAGAAGGGTTAGATGATTTATAGGGTCTCTAGGGCTCATTTTGTTAAGATCAGGGTGCAAGGGTCCCTGCTGAGGAGATGCCATTAGCACAGGGACCAAA
This sequence comes from Sigmodon hispidus, assembly GCA_004025045.1. Taxonomy (NCBI): domain Eukaryota; kingdom Metazoa; phylum Chordata; class Mammalia; order Rodentia; family Cricetidae; genus Sigmodon; species Sigmodon hispidus. The sequence goes on from PVIH01005589.1 coordinate 92,227, forward strand.
AGGCCAGAAAAATGCCAGTTCCATAGCTGCCTGGGAGATAGTTTGTGGTCCCTTGGTGGCTGGGGCAGTGTTGGAGACTGACCCAGGACTATTTAGAATTTCCTGCTCCTTGGATGAAGCGTCCTTGATAAATTACTAGCTTTGCAAAAACAGGCTTCTTGGAGTCCTTCAAGATTAGGCGTCCTTAGTTAGTTACAGAAGTGAGCTTCATGGAGTCTCCCATGATAAGGTGTTCTTCGCTAAACTTCAGGCCTTGCAAAAAACGGGATGTCCTTGGCCCATCATACAATGTACGTTTAGATAGGGCTTCAAACAGTAATCAGTCAGCTGCAGAATCATGGGACCAAAGAGATCCTACCCACCCCGACTTCCTCGGATAATTTTTCACTCTCCTCTTCGGTTAACTCCCCTCTCTCTGCCTGGAGCCTTGCACTCCCCTCTCTCTGCTCCCCCTCCCCTTCTAAAGCACTGCTTAAAAAGTCTCAGCATTCATTCAATAAACGAAGCCTTGACGTGACTCAGACTCTTGTCGTTCTTTATGCGCTTGGCTTCCTCTCTCTCTCCCCCCATTTGCTTCACAGGTGGCCCCTCCCTCGAAATCCTTGAATAGCTGGACCTGCTGGATAGGGACAGGGCAGATGCAGATATCACTGTGAAAGGCCAGCCTGGGGCCAGAGATGGGAGTCAGCTGGGTTGGGAGAGGCTGTCAAGGAAGTGAGTAAAGGCAATTGTGAAGCGCGATGACTTCACTTTGATCCCTGGAATCATGGTAAAAGGAATAGACAACTTTTGTAAGTTGTCCTTTGAAGTACACACCTACACATACACAAACACACACACACACACACCCCAATTAAAAAAAAGTTTGGACAGCCTGAGAGGTCAGGTTGGGACCTGTGGCTTGAGCAACCCTTGGGCTGCAGTTAGGACTGCCACCCAGTCTCCTCCCAAGGGGGTGGGTGGCTGTCGCTGTGTCTGGGTGATGAGTTGTACTTGGATATGGTAGCAGGGAGCACACAGAGACTGACTGAGACACAAATGCTAGGATGCTAAGGGATGCAAAAGAGTTCTTGGGAAAATCCTGGTCTTTTCCTACCTGATGGGCCTGGTCCCCGAACCTGCTGCCCTGGGACCGTTCTGCCCGTGAGTGTCTTGGCCAGCGCCTATGCCCACTAGCAGGGAGACTGAGCACAAGCATGTGACTGACAGTAAGGAGATCCATGGCTGTTGCCATAGCAGCACTTCTTGGGGTCACCATGTGGGAATGCTCCCTAAAACACTTCTTGGTGGGATCCTCAGCTGATTGCTTCTGCCTTACCATCAGTCTTAAGACTCAGAAATTCCAGGAAGTAGACATTCATGGCGGCAGAAAGGCCTTGACTAGAGGGAGCCCCTGAAGGTAGTGCTGGGGAATTCAGTCTCCCAATCCTGCTGTGTCCTGGAGAAAGTGGGGATCAAGACACACAGAAGACATCAAATGGGGACAGACCCTGTCACTGTTAATTTTTTAAAATTTATTTCTTGAGACAAGATGTCTCTCTTATGTAGTTCTGGATGTCCTGGAACTAACTATGTAGATCAGAGTAGCCTTGAACTTACAGAGATTCACTTGCCTCTGCTGGGATTAAAAATGTGTGCCATTATACCCCACCAGTGATGATTTATCTTAACACTTATCTTGAGAGCCTTGAGAATCATTTAGATTATAGATAGCAAATATTTTTCTGGATGTGTTTCTAAGGGCATTTCCAGAGATAATTTGATCTGCAGGGTTCTGACCTATGGAGTGGAGCAGTTACTTAATAGATTTATAACATAATGGCATTATTAGGAGATGGTAAAAATGGGTGTGGTGATTTAAACAATAGTGATCCTCAAAGGCTCATTTATTGGAGTGAGAATGGCCTTCATAGGATCATCTATTTGCATACTTGGTTCCCCATAAATAGCAATGTTTGGGAAGGATTAGAAGGTGTGGCTTTGTTGGAGGAAGTGTGTCATGGGGCGGGGTGGGGGTGGATTTGGAAGTTTCAAAAAGACTCCACTACTCCCAGTTAGTTCTTTCTGCCTTGTGCTGTGTCTCAAGGTGTGAACTCTCAGATGCTGCTTCAGCACCATGCCTGTCTGCCTGCTGCCATATTTTGCCACAATGGTCATGGCCTGTAACCCTCTGAAATTGTAAGCCCCAAATAAACTCTTTTTCCTATAAATTGCATGGGTTATGGTGCCTTATCACAGTATAGAAAAACTAGCTGAGGTAATGAGTGAGATCTAGCAGGAGGAATTATTTTATTTTATTTTTTAAAGATTTATTTATTTATTATGTATACAGTATATAGAAGAGAGTACCAGATGTCATCATAGATAGTTGTTAGCTACCATGTGGTTGCTGGGAATTACTCAGGACCTCTGGAAGAACAGTCAGTACTCTTAACCTCTGAGCCATCTCTCCAGCCCCCGGAATTATTTTATTTTACTGGGGCTTTATCCTTTTGGAGCTGTATCTAGTCTTTGATCTCTCTTTCTCTCTCCCCCCCCTGCCCTCAGTGATGTGAACTGTTGTGCTCTGCCATACCTTCTGTGCCATGATGCCTGGTAACTCTCAAAATGCTAAACTGCTGTGAGCTGACACAAAGCCTCCCTTATGCTGGGCATTTTGATCATAACAACAAAAAGCCAATTCCTGGTCACAGGTCACTGGGATCCTGAGAGGAACAGCATGGTGGTGTCTTTTTTTCTTTGTTTTCTTGACCCCCAGACAACAAAGTCGTTAATAAATGAACAAATTTATTATTGTACCTTTGCGTGCATGGTGTGCCGAAGATATCCCCCTGCCACAGATTAAATGTGGCGGTCAGAGGATGATGTTTTGCAGGGTGGTTCTCCCCTTTTACCTTTAGGTGGGTTCCAGAATCCAACTCAGACTGGATTCAGCCTCCATCAAGATTGAATCCCAGGCAGGCAGCAGAGGCTCAGTGGCTTTGTTCTTGCAAAGGACCAAAGTTTGGTTTCCACCATTCATGACCATTTCCAGATCTAGGGTATCTGATGCCTCTGGACACTAAGGGGGCCTACACTCACATGCATATATCTCTGACACCCCACCCATATATATTATTTTACAAAATGTTTAGAGACTGGAGAGATGGCTCAGTAGTTAAGAGCACCTGCTCTTACAGAAGACCTGGGTTCACATCCCAGCATTCCTGTGGCAGTCTGCAACCATCTGTAATACCAATTCCAAGGGATCTGATCTCCTCTCTGGCCTCCACTGGCTCCATATATGCATGTGTATAAAACATTTACACACATAAAATTAAATTTTAAAATCTTTTTATTTTTACTTATATTTATGTGTGTGTGTGTCCGTGGAAACCTAGAGCTGGTGTTACAGGAAGTTGTGAGGATGCTGGGAACTGAACTTGTGTCTTCTGGAAGAGCAATCTATGCTATTAACCACTGAGCCACATCTCCATCCTCATAAAGTAAGTATACATTGAAATATTTAGTCTATATATAAGAAGACAGAAAGAGGAATATTTGGGAAGAAGGAAGCAGAATAAACAGAGGACAGGGAAGAGAAGCTGTAGCCAGAGCAAGATGGACACCACACATTTCCATTCATGTGGAATCTCCATTTGAATACTCTCTACTCTTTTTTAAGTTAAAAAAAAGTATGTGTGAAAGTCTTGTGCCTGAGCAGGGCATGATGGTGCACACCTTTAATCCCAGCACTCTGGAGAAAGAGGCAGGCAGATCTCTGTGAGTTCAAGGCTAGCCTGGTATGGCTAGTTTTATGATGGCCAGGGTTACATACAGAAACCCTGTCTAAAAAAACAAATAAACAAAAGTATTTGCATGTATGTATGTATGTATGTATGTATGTGTGTGTATGTATGTGTATGTATGTATGTGTGTATGTATATATGCATGTGTGTGTATGTATGTATGTGTGTATGTATGTATGTATGTGTATGTATGCATGTGTGTATGTATGTATGTGTATGTATGTATGTGTGTATGTATGTATATATATGTGTGTGTATGTGTGTGCATGTGTGTATGTATGTATATGTGTGTGTATGTGTGTGCATGTGTGTATGTATGTGTGTGTATGTATGTATGCACATACATACTTGTATCAGAGGTCAGATCCCCTGGAGCTGGACTTGCCATGTTTGGGAGCTGCCATGTGCTTGCTGGGAGACAAACCGGAATCCTTGGCAAGAGCAGCAAGTGCTCTCACCTGACCCTCCACTAATATTTTGAGGAGTGTTATTTGGAAGGAGAGCAGTGGGGAAGGGCCAGAAGAGGAGAGCAGGGTGAATGTGAACAAAGAATAGTGATGGACACAAACCATTGCTTTGCTATTAGTGAAGAAATTAATTGGAAAATGAAGAGGAAAAAAATGAATCCAGAACTTTAGCCTGGGCCTGTTCACTGAAGGACTATTCCCAGCAGCTAAGCTACTGGATCGACAGAGGCATCTGCCAGTGGACCAACGGACAAAGAAAATATGGTGCATGCATGAGTACACATGCACACATGAATATTATTCAGTCATTTGTTTGCAGCAACATGGATGAGACTGTAGGATGCCATGTAAGTGCACTAAATCAGACACAGGATAAATACCAAGAGTCAGGCAAGTAGCTCACTGATAAAGGCCTTCCCCTGAGGTCCATCCCATCACAAGAAAACAAACCACCTTGCAAAACCAAAACAAAAATCTAATACCATAAAAGTTGATCTCAAAGTACAGAACAAAATAATGGTAGCCAGAGTCTGGGAGGTTCAAGAGGAGGGTAGTAGAGAGAATGATGAATGATGGGAGACCAGGACAGGAAGAGTAACTTCTAACAAGCCATAGCGTAGTGAGGGGAACAATGAGTGACAGCAATTTATTGATTATTTCAGAATAGTGGAGAACATTTTCAATATTTCCAACACAAAAAATAATAAATATTTGATGATGTGGATTTGCCGTTTATCCTAATCTGATGTTGCATATTTTGTATAAGTATTGAAATACCATACTAGCTAGGCATGCCTTTAATCCCAGCAGTTGGGAGGCATGGCAAGCAGATCTCTATAAATTCCAGACCATCCTGGTTTCCATAGCAAATTCTAGGACACAGAGAGACCCTTTCTCAACACACACACACACACACACACACAGAGAGAGAGAGAGAGAGAGAGAGAGAGAGAGGGAGAGAGAGAAAGAGACAGAGAGAGAGAGAGAAAATAAAGAATGAATGAGAAATACTACCCTGCACTACATAAATATATACAATTATCCAAGTTAAAAATAGGAGATTGAGATCTGAAACGATGGCTCAGCAGTTAAAAACTCTTGTTACTCTTGCAGAGGGTCAGGGCTTGGCTCCCAGCACCCATATGCTAGTTCATGACTGTTTGGAACTCCAGTTCCAGAAGATCCAATGCTCTCTTCTGACTTCTACAGGCACCAGGCATGCACGGGGTACACATACATACATGAAAGCAAAACATTCATACACACAACATAAATTTTAACAGCCGTGAAGGTGCTGAAGAGATGGTAAGTGGTTAGGGGCACTTGCTTGCTCTTCTAGCGGCCCAAACTCAGTTTTTAGCACTCATATCTGACTCATAACTCCTGTAACTCAGCTCCAGGGCATCTGACACCCTCTTCTTGCCTCTTTGATCCCTACACGAGTGATACACACACTGAGACACTTACAAACATTAAAAAGAAAAAAGACTTATTTATTTTTATGTGCCCTGGTGTTTTGCCTGCATGCATGTCTGTGTGAAGGTGTCAGATCCTCTGGAACTGGAGTTACAAACAGTTGTCAGCCACTATGTGAGTGCTGGGAATTGAACCCGGTCCTCTGGAAGAGTAGCTAGTGCTTTTAAGCACTAAGCCATCTCTCCAGCCACACAGACATTTTTTTTAAAGAGGAAATAAGCCAGACATAGTGATGCGTGCCCTTAGTTCCAGTACACAGGAGGCAGAGGCAGGAAGATCTCTGTGGGTTCCAGGACAGCCTGGTCTACAAACAAAAAACAACAAAACAAAAACTACAAAACCAAAAAACCAAAAAGAGTAAGAAATGAAATATTTAATTAAAATTTTATTTAAATTTAATTAATTAATTTAATTTAATTAAATAATTAATTTAAAATCTTTTGATAGTCTTTGCTTGTGTGTGCTTGCATGTGTGTGTATGTGTGAAGAAGCTACGGCCAGATAATCATAAATTTGAGTCCAGTGTAGTATACAAAATAAATTATCTCGGGGCTGGAGAGATGGCTCAGCGGTTAAGAGCACCGTCTGCTCTTCCAGAGGACCCGGGTTCGATTCCCAGCACCCACATGGCAGCTAACAACAAAATAAATTATCTCAAAAAACAAACAAACAAACGACAAAACCAAAAAAATAGAGGAGAAAAAAGAAAAGTTAAAAAAAAGTAGAAGGCTAAAACTATTAAAGTCGAGTATGCCACCAGGGGGCAGCCTAAGTCGGCGGGGCTCGGCCGATTGCCTAAGGGAGAAAGATCAGGTCCTTCTCTTTTGGCCAAGAAAGTCCGTGCAAGAGCATGTTCCTGGGTGATCTCACGAGGGATAGTCCTCAGAAGTGCTCATGGAGCTTCTTGGGGGCTTCTGCCTAAGGTTCAGCAGCTTGGTCCTGGAGAAGTCAGGAGGAGAACAGAGAGAGACGGGAGGTAACCGGCACCCCTGAACTCTGATGGCATATCAGCTGCTTTAATGGATGCTAGGCCGGCACCCCTGAACTCTGATGGCATATCAGCTGCTTTAATGGATGCTAGGGCATCATGGTCTCCAAACAGCCTTTGGGCCTAAGGAGCTGTCTGTCTCTCCCTCAGTGGGCGCGGGCCTGGCGCAGCAGGAAGTGAGAGGGGGTGCCAGGTGGCGGGAGAAGTGGCCATGGGCACGCGGGGCAAGACGTTGGTGCCACTGCTGGTGATGGTGGTGGTGGCGGCCTCACCATCAACCCTTTTGCAAGTGGAACCACAGAAACCCGGTGAGCTGCTCTGGGGGTACCGTTGTGGGACTTGGGGCGGTGACAGGTAGATGGGGAGGTGAAGGTCAAGTGTCACTCATTCTCCATTTTCTCACTTCCACCCAGCATTGCTGGAAGTGGACCTATTGTCAGGTAAGGCGCTCAAAACATGCTTCCTGCGTGGTGGGCCTGCATCGGGGTGAGCCTCAAGTATTCCTCTTCTGATCTAGGATGGAGAACTCAACTGTAACACCTCCTTCCCCGGGGGGATGGGGATGGGGATGGGGCAGGTGCACACAGAACCCGTGGGAAGGGTCTAGCAGATCCTTAGGAAGCCCCTCCCTCCTCATGCCCTATGGCTACAAGGGGTGTGTGCGTGTGTGATCTCTGCTCAGTCTGATCCTCCTCACAGGGCCCTGCGGTTACAGGACCATCCCTACACGTATAGTGGGTGGCATTGATTCGGAGCTCGGCCGCTGGCCATGGCAAGGGAGTCTGCGCATGTGGGGCAGCCATTTATGTGGAGCGACCTTGCTCAACCGCCGCTGGGTGCTTACAGCTGCCCACTGCTTCCAAAAGTGAGTGTCGAGGCAAGCCCGGGCAGTTGAGAGGTAGGGAGGTAAGTTACCTTGGCCCCTGAGTTTGACACCTGGTAAGCATTTTAGTGTAGCCTCAGGAGTTGTGATGGGTTGAATTCATAAGATTTTACATTAATGTCCCTCTGGAAGGAACCCTTTTCCAGTTTTTCTAGAATGTTCTTTCAGGGCATTCTCATGTCTCTTTGAGTGTATTGACTGCTCTTGTGCTTTCCTATCATTCTTCACGTCCTTCCCAAATATCCCTACACTGGTTCCCACACTTGCTCAGCTCTTTTGGGGGCTGCACAAGGGCTTCCGTAGGCTCAACTTCTGTCTTTAGGACAGCTCTAACAGATAACAAGGCCACTTTCCTGCTCTTCCACTCACAGTGCCCAGAACAGGGACTGTTTCCAGCCTGTGGGTCGTGTGCTCTCTATAGGAGGCCTTTTGGCCCATAAGAAGGACAGTGATTATGCTATGAGCAAGTGATAGCAGCCCTACTGTCACCACAGACGGAGGCCCAGGTGAGCTCAGCTGGCCTGACTGCTCTCTCCTTCTCTGGTAGGGATAGCGATCCCTATGATTGGACAGTCCAATTTGGGGAGCTGACTTCCAAGCCGTCTCTCTGGAGCCTACAGGCCTATTCCAACCGTTACCAAGTACAAAATATCTTTCTGAGCCCCAAGTACGTGGATATGCTCCCCAATGACATCGCCCTGCTGAAGCTATCATCTCCGGTGAACTACAATAACTTTATCCAGCCCATCTGCCTCCTGAACTCCACCTACAAGTTTGAGAACCGAAATGACTGCTGGGTGACCGGCTGGGGGGATACTGGAGAGAATGATGAGAGTGAGGTTGGGTCCAGATGTGCTTGGGAGGGGTGTTCCCCTCCACACAGTCCCAGCGGTGCCCCCCTGGACTCCGCGGCCCAGTGAGCCCCTTCTGCCACCATTCAACGTTCTTCTCGTCTAATTTTTTTTTTAAACTTCTGCTTTTGAGGACAGGGGCAGTCTTTTCCTCCCAGACAGGGTGCGGGCTGGAATTCAGAGGTGCCAGGAAGCCTGCAGGGGTGGGGATCCCATACAGCCTACAGGATGGCTCTCACATCATTGTATCTGTGATCTTTCCACTTCTGCATTCACCACCACCAGTGAGCATCAGTAAACATGCTCCTCCGAGCTTGTTCCACACACCCCAATTCTGACTGCACACTCTCCTCACAATTCCCAAGCCATTTCCTCCACTCTTGACTGAAAGGGATTCCCTTTGGAGGTTTATCAAATACCTGCCTGTAATTCAACAGGAACCCCCACCCCAGAAGCACTGATTATAGTTTTCTCCTGGCTGTCCTGGGGCCTACAGTCCATAGCGCTTTATGCCTGGAGTGACCCTGATCAATGATCCTTGAGCCAGCTCATTTCTGCATGTCCCCTAATAAGAGTAGTAGTAATAGATTCAGCTCCTTTCCTGCATGTCATGTGCTTAGCACTGGTGCAGACTTGGGGACCCTGGTGCAACAAGGCAACAGCATACTTTTAAAAATTCACTTTATTATTTTTTATGTATATGGGTGTTTTGCCTGCATGTGTATGTCTCAAATCCCCTGGAGCTGGAGTTGTAGACAGTTGTGAGCTACGATATCAGGGCATTGAACTTGGGTCTTTTGGAACCAGCTCCCTATCCCAGGATAGGCTACTTTTTAGAAAGGGATTTTAAATGTTTATGTAATTCATATGTGTGTGAGCACATCGAATGCATGTGCATGAGTGTGCAGATGCCCACAGAGGACAGATAAGGGTGTGGGACTCCAGGGCTGCAGTTACAGGCATTTCTGAGCCTCTCAACAATGCTGGGTTTCCCACTTCAGTTCTCATGATTGAGAAAATGCTCCCAAGCACTGAGCTATCTTTCTAGACCCTTTAAAAGGAATTGTATCGATTTATTTTTAAAGATTTATTTATTTTTATTATGTATGCAGATGTCATCTTAGATGGTTGTGAGCAACCATGTGGTTTCTGGGAATAGAACTCAGGACCTCTGGAAGAACAGTCAGTGCTCTTAACCTCTGAGCCATTTCTCTAGCCCTCGATTTATTTTTAAAACATTTATTATGTAAATGGAGGGGGTCAGGAACAGGAGGTGGTGGCCCAGGCCTTTAACCCCAGCAGAGGCAGGCGGATCTCTGTGAGTTTGGGGCCAGCCTGGTCTACAAAGCCAGTTCCAGGACAGTGAGGCCTATACAGAAAAACTTTGTCTTGAAAAACAAAACAAAATATTTATTTTATGTGCTAAGTGTTTGTGTGCTTGCTTGAGTGTATGTATGTATATTACATACACACAATATCTGCAAAGGCCAGAAGAGGCCTTTAGTTCCGGAGGAAGTGGAGTTACAGGTGTTTGTGAGTGGCCTGGGGGTGCTGGGAACTGAAGCCACGTCATCTGTGAACGGCTGGGCCTTCTCCCCAGCCCTAGTTGATTTGCACGTGATGAGGAGTACAAGTTCATGCCATGGCTCATGTGCGAAGGTCAGAGAACAGCCTTTGAGGTTATCCTCTCCTTTTGCCATGTGGAGCTTGGGGATCAGAATCAGACTTGATGGCAAAGGCCTTTACCCACCAAACCACCTCGCCTGTGCAGCAGTGTATTTTTATGTCCACTTTATAGCTGAGATAATTGAGCACATTATGGAAAATGTGTAAGGCCCCAGAAGCAGTAAAAGGAGGTGAGGCCAGGGTTCTACAGCTCAGACAGCCTAAGGGATATAGCTGGAATGGCAGGAGAATAGAGAACTCAACGTTCAATCTGCCTGGTAGGTAGAAGTCGGTTTCCTTCTCCCAGAAGGGTGGTTGTGAACTTAGGGCTTTTTCCAGACCCATTTTGCTGCCCTCTTCTCCTAGGCAGAGCAGATGACCGTGGTGGGGGTCAGGGGTGTCTCCTTGAGCCTTGCTTCACTCATTCTCAGTGTAGAAAGCACTTCTGGTGCGGTGGTAGCTCCATTCACCTGGAACGAGGGAAACTTTTTCTTTGCAATGTGCTAGCTGGAATGCTTTAAGCAAGACACTTGGCTGAACCTCGATGTCCTCTTCTGTTGAATAAAAGAATGAAATCTCTGGCTTCCTAGAGCCCGTCTGAGATCTGAGGTCCCAGCCAGCACTCAGCAGACAGGAGGCACCCACTGTACTCGCTCTCATTGTCTTTGTCATCCAATCAGACAGTGCGTGAAGCCTAGACTCAGATCCAACAGATTTGAATCCTCATCAGGCTCTGACAGTTCCCTAGTGCAATTTGGTAACGGAGTTCTTCCCCAGAATGGTTTTTAAATCAACATATCCTGATACTGCTATTTTCTAGAAGTGTTTTAGGGCCCTTGGCTCAGGCCCAAGAAAAGCCCAGAAGAAAAAGGCATCACTGAGCTGCTACCGCTGGTCTAGTACCTGGATGTCTCACAGGACTTGGCCTTCTGCACTCTTTCAACTCATCACAGCTCCTTCCCCTGGACATATTCTGGTCCATGCTCAGGCAGGGACTTCATGTACATTCTACATCCAGCCTCAGGGGATGCCATTAACAGTGGCTCCATCCATTGAGTCCTGTGATATTGTTGGTCACCCATGATATTAGTGCAGAGCTGCAACCAAGGACCATTGGGAGTGATGTCTCAGGCACAGTAGGTGCCCAGGACACCCCTGTCCCTACACCTGACACCATTCCTTCCAAGAGAAGAGGAACCAGGGCTCTATCTCTCTGTCTTCCATCCCTGCACAGGTCTGCCAGCACCCTACACTCTCCGGGAAGTGCAGGTAGCTATCATCAACAACAGCATGTGTAACCACATGTACCAAAAGTCAGACTTCAGAAGCACCATCTGGGGAGACATGGTTTGTGCTGGCAATCCTGCTGGTGGCAAGGACTCCTGCTTTGTAAGTGTCACCTCACCCCGCCACAGACTTCTGGGCCCAGTATCCTACCATTCCTAGCTCCAACTTCCATCCAATTGAGGTTTCACGTGGTACCTCATTCAATCTCAGCCCAACTCCAGGAGATAGATTATGGCCCCACTTTGCAGATGAAGAAACTGAGCTCCACTGTGGTCAGGGCAAGGGTCCTTACCCAGTCTGCCAGCTCCTCAGCATCCCCTTCTCCCTTGGCCTCCCTCCTAGTCCCATTTGTCACCCTCCAGGCCAGGCTTACCTATGCTGCTCCCCAGGGTGACTCAGGAGGACCCTTGGTCTGTGACCAGGATACGGTGTGGTATCAGGTTGGAGTTGTGAGCTGGGGAATAGGCTGTGGTCGGCCCAATCGGCCTGGAGTCTATACCAACATCAGTCATCACTACAGCTGGATCCGCTCGACCATGATCCGCAATGGGATGCTCAGGCCTGACCCAGCCCCGATGCTTTTCTTTCTTACTTTGCCTTGGGCTCCCTCACTGCTGAGGCCTACCTGAGCCCACCTGTGAAAATAAGGTCACCCATGGAGTCAGGGTGTGTTGCTTTTGTATTTTGTTTGCTAATAAACGTGCTGATAGTGCTGATACTTTCTTTCATAGCTTTCCTTGAACTTGGATGGCTTCCTGTAGATACCTCCTTTCTCTCAGTTCAAGACCCATATGTAGACCATCCAAAAGAGGGTGTAGGATTTCCAGGGTCTGGAGTTCCAGGCAGTTGAAGGTACTGCCATCTGATGTGAATGCTGGGAGCTGAACTTGGTTGTCTGGAAGAGCAATGGTGCCTTAACCACTGAGCTGACTCTTCAGTCCCTCACTGGGGAGATTTTTAGGGGACCCCAATATATGGGTATATAAAGTAGGTATACAAATTTACTGATGATAGCTCACAAAGAACTTTCTTTTAAAACAATTCTTTGGCATATGCAAGTTTTACCATTTAAAAGTTTTTATTCATGTATAAGTTCCTGGAGGGTGTCAAATCCTTCACAGCGGCAGTCACAGGCTGTTGTGAGCCACTAATGTGGGTACTGGGACCAAACTCTAATCCTCTGGAGGAGCAGCAAGAATTTCTAACCTCTGAGCCATCTCTCCAGCCCCTTTAACTAATATTTTTCCTGGATCGCAAATCTGTATGCTGATGAGGTGCTTATTTGTCTATGATCCAAAGTCATAACAGTTTGATACTTAACATGCTGAAGAGTGACATGGGAAGAAATTAAGTCTTTGTTTCCTATAATTAAACTATTGTGTTTCCATTAGAGCAGAAACCTTTGTATGAACAGTAAAAAACAAAACATTGCGGTTGATAACATACCATAGCCTTGGTTCTGAGCACAGGCCCCTCAGACAGGCTGGCCTTGTGTGGTACAGTGGTTTAAGCAGGGCACAATGTACATTGTGTGTTTAGACCCAAGGCTGCAGCAGAGTCCGAGGGTAAGTCCCACCAAGAACTCCTCAGATGCCTTATGAGTTTGACCCTTTTTACTTATCCCACCTTCAGAAATGGCTGTTAGCACTCCCCTACTCCTACATTCAGTTACACAGTGCTCTAGCAAGCTTTGTACCAGATTCGGAACCCATCCCCTTATTTCCCAGTTGCCCGTGAGTGATCCTGGGCTGTTCAGAAGAGGGAGATCTGAGTCTAGGACTTTCCCTGAGGATTAGAGCCCAGTGGGTTGTATGGCTGAGTTGGGGTGGAAATGGACTAGATGGAAAATGTCAGAACCCCAAAGCATGTTCACAATTCAGTTCCTCCTCCCTCCGAGCTGCTGGGGCAGTATCCTTGTCTACTACGTACCCAGAGAACAGCAGCATGCCTCCCATACTCAAGGGTGGAGGGAGAGCTGTCTATCCTGCCTCTTATAACCCAGCTCTGATCCACATGTGATCTTCCATTTGGTATTTTGAAGTGGTCAGAGGACAATCTTCAGGAGTCAGTTCTTTCTTTCCATCACATGGGATTGAACTCAGGTTGGCAGGCTTGGTGGCAAGCTCCGCTACCCACTGAGGCATCTCACTGACCCACAGATGAAATTTTAATTATGCTAATGATGAGACAATACACTCAATTGGTACTTTGGTTTTCTAATACAGTGCTGGGTCAGAGTGTAGCAAACTGTTTAGCACAGAGAGAGAGGCACCTGGCAGGGATTTTGGTGAAGGTTGTTGAATATTTCATTAATATAGAAATGAATCATCTCCCAGTCCTGGTTGCTTCTTGGGGTCTTTTCCTGGCAGCATCCACTCAGATCCATGTACAAGGACAGCCTCTGTTTCTCTCTGAATAGATATGCCACTTGGCTTCTGATCCCTATTCCACTCCCTTCTGTTTCCTCTGGTTTCTGTGGTCCCAGGGATCAGCTGGGGATATGTAGACAAGCCAGCTTCCTCCTTGGCCCCAGAAATCACATTCTGGCCAGAATGTCCCAACACCAGAGTCAGGGACCCAGGATCTAGCCTCCAAGTGAGGACAAAAGCTTCCTGTAGCTGACCAGCATGGGTCATGGGTGTGCCTCTGAGTGGGCTCCAGATGGAGACCCATTTAGTCAGAGTGTCCAGAGAGGTCTTTTCTATCAGGAGAAGTGGGAGACCAGAGCCAGGTGTTAAAACCATCTCCTGCCTCACAAGGACTCAACAGCCCAGGGTCTACCTCTGTTGGAGGAGAAGGCCTTATTGTTCCAGTCTCTGGCACAATGCAGGCTGTGCTGTGCCCAGGGCAATTGATAAATGTACAGTAAATCCCCCTTGGGGGGGTCCTGATCCTGAGGGACAAAAGGCCTGTGTTGAGCATTCCTTAGTGTAGGCTCAGGGCCAGCTCTGTAACTGAAGAGACACAGAGAAAGACTTTTTGGAATTTGATGCCTCTCACCCCCCACCCCTCGTGCGTGTGAGGACTGTACTTATTCAATGTGGGTGTAGCTGGGTGAGTGTGTATTCTCATGTGTTGGTATGGGAAGTGTGATAGCCATTACCACATGCCAAACAATGTGAAAATGTTCCTATTTGTGCAACTGGGCAAGTCCCACAATTCTCTCAGGCCAGGCTAGCCACTGTCTGTTCCTTCCACCCCACTGGCTACTCCAGGGGTACTTCCTTGAATCTCACCAGCCAGACCCTCCTTTTGGCACTTGAAGTGACAGAAAACCCATGAACGTGCCCTTGGGCTGGGACAGAACAGAAGCCCCCTTTGTGTTCCCTCGAAAGCCCCTAGAGCGTGTGTGTGCTGAAGGCTTAGGCCCTTCCGGCTCCACCGCAGGGGATCTGCTGCCCTGTTCCCAGCCAGGCCTCCACTGTGTCAGCAGAGTGAATGTGTAAGGAGGGGCTGTAGATGCACAAATTCAGTTTGTATTAAATAAGACTCAGAGCCAAATATTATCGGGGGAAGGCTGAAATATCAGAGAAAGGAAGCACCACAGTCAATTCTCACCCAGCCATCTTGCAACTTCCTCAGCCTCGCTCCTGGTCACTTCTGACGGTTGCTTCTGCCAGTGGCTTCTGCCTCTGCTGGGTTTCTACGAGCCCTTATATACCCTGTCCCATCCAGTTTAGGATTAAAGGTGTGTACTACTCTATTTTGTAGCTAGCCTTGAACTCCCAGAGACAGAGGAAGTCTCTGGAGTTATGGGATTAAGGCTGTAGGTAATCGGGGCTCCCTGTGCTGGGATTAAAGGTATGTGTCATTGAATCTCAGCTGTCTTTGTACTCAAGGATCAAGAATTTCCTGAGCTGTCTGCCTAGGATTTGACTATGTGCTGTTTCTGATATTTCAGGATTTATTAAATATCTAACAAATATCCACAGAGGACTGGGAGGGTGAATGAGGTGGGCCCTCACCTCTGCGGTTTCATCAATGGAGCTCTCTGTGAGCCTCCCTGGGGGGCAGTGCAGTACTCAGAATGAGCAGGCAGGTGTCAGGGTAAGAGGACACTTCCCGGCCCCCATCAAAGAGAGTCCCTTACTCTCTGCTTTGTCCAGCCAACCAGGGACAGGGCTGTAATTGCTCCAGGGAAAGGAGTGGGTATGTGCAGGGCCAGAAGCCTGTGTGGAGACCAGATAAAACATCTGACTGCTCTGTGAGGCAGCAGCAGCTGCAGACAACAGACAAGTGCCCTGACTCTTGACCTTGGGGACAAAGAAGGCATCAGGATTGCAGAAATCTTTCTTTTTCTTTTTATGGCAAATGTGATAGTGCACATGCCAGAAAAAAAAAAAAAATCCCAGCAGTGGGGAGGCAGAGGCAGACAGATTTCTCTGACTATGAGGCCAGCCTGGTTTATATACTGAGTTCTAGGCCACTCAGGGCTACATAGAAAGACCCTGTCTTCAAAGAAGGAAAGATTTATTTTTAGCTATGTGGACCTGCATATGTCGCCTTGGGGGTGTGCTCATGTGAGCACAGGTGTCCGTGGAGGCCAGAAGCAGCTGAGATCCAATCTTGGAGCTACAGTTGGAGCACTTGATATGAGTGCTGGCAATGGAATTCAGCTTTCCTGTAAGGAGCAGACCATTTTTTGTTTTGTTTTTGTTTTTCAAGACAGTGTTTTTCTGTGTAGCTCTGGCTGTCCTGGAACTCTGTAGACCATATTGGCCTTGAACACACAGAGATCTGTCTGCTTCTGCCTCCCAAGTGCAGAAGTAAAGGGAGGCACCACTGCCTGACTGCTGTGGATGTTCTTAACCACTGGACCATTTTTAAATTTTCTGATGATTATATCACATGAAAAGCATTCTTATCTCAGAAACACATGACATGATACTTTGGTCTTTGACTATCTATTTTTCTACCCCTTGTATAGGTTTTAATAGCTCCTGGCTCAGGTAGTGGAGGGTTCTTCTAGATTTGCAGCCCATCCCCCATTGCTATCCCTATGAGACTAATGTCCCTAGTTTCTGGCAACTTCCAGTCTGTGTACAAACAAGGTCATTCTTTGCAACCCTTTGTAAGCACATGAGGGGCCTCAACAGGAATCAAGAACAGATCACAGCAGAGAGAGGCAGGAACAAGGCAGGTTGTGAGTGGGGAGACTCATTCAAAAATGGAGCCTCCCAAAAGGAGGGGAGCTGGGGTGGACTTGTGAACAGGGTGCAACAGCATCAGACAGAGGTTCAGACAGATGGGCAAAGCTTTGCTGCATACTGACCCCCACAAAAACTCAAGAAAGCAAGTCTCATGTGTAATATCAGTGTCAGGACTGGGGTTGGGCATGGGCGGGGTGAGAAGGAGTGAGTTTGGAGAATTGCCACCACAGAATGCTGGTCTCTTTTTTGATTAGTCTTATTCATGCTTTTCCAGTGAAGAAAGCGTTTTTATTTTTTTTCAATCAGCAAAATAAAGTCATTAAGAGAATGATGTAGAACCATGAAAAGGACTTGGCCACAGTCTGCCTTCCACACTCTGCCAACAATCATGGCCTTGTACTGTTTGAGGAAACCCTGAGCATACCCTTCCTACAGATGCTTTCTGCTCAGGTAGGTGTCAAATAGCCTTGATTTCCCCATCATCTTCCTACTCCATGCCATCTCTCCAGACCATTCAAATGGGGGGTTTTCTAGTCACTGAGGTGAAGTCTGGGAATGATGTTATAAAGCAAATAGAGATCTTCGTGTTCCTTTCATGAGTTTTCCTTCAAGAAGGAGCTGAGTAGGGTAGATAGGGATAAACAGAGGGAAATATAACAAGATGCTCAGGACCTAAGCCCTGGAGAAGAATATCACCACCCAGAAAAACACGGGGCTCTTGGGATTTGAGGAAATGATAGGGAGGCAGTTTGTAAAATGTTCGCCATCAACACAAAGAACTGAGTTCAATTCCTAGCACTCACAATAAAAGCTAAGTGCAGTAATGCATTGGTTTTAATACTAATCCAGGGGAAGTGGGGAGA
This sequence comes from Sigmodon hispidus, assembly GCA_004025045.1. Classification (NCBI taxonomy): domain Eukaryota; kingdom Metazoa; phylum Chordata; class Mammalia; order Rodentia; family Cricetidae; genus Sigmodon; species Sigmodon hispidus. The sequence goes on from PVIH01005589.1 coordinate 109,645, forward strand.
TGGGGACCCTTGGAGCTGTGGACAAACCAGGCTCACTGAATCAGTGAGTTGCTGGGTTAGTGAGAGACTCAACCACAGGGGTAAAGGGCTGGAGTCGGGGCCCAGCAGACAAGGACACCAACTGTATTTCCAGAGGACCTACACTGAACCCTCAGTACTAACATAATTCCAGTCCCAGGGGTCTGATGCCTTCTTATGGCCTCCAAGGGCAGCAAGCATTAAATTAATACACAGATACACAAGCAGGCAAAACTACCCACATACATAATTTTTTAATTAAAAAAATAGAACAATTTCAGGTCTTTGATCTTAGCATTTAGGAGGCAGAGGTAGAGATCTGTGAATCTGAGTTAAGCCTGGTCTATGCTGTGAGTTCCAGAAAACAGGGTAGAGTAAGACCCGGTCTAAAAAGAAATAAAAGGAGAAAAGGAAGAGGTCGAGAAAAATAGGAGGAGGAAGAGAAAGAAAATGAGGGGAGGGAAGAGGAGAAGAAGGAAGAGGAGCGGGAGAAAATAGGAATTCCCGAAATCGCCACTGCCCTGTGCACACCCATGGAAGTACCCTGACTGCACATGCGCAGAGAGAAGAAGACCCGCACTAGCTCAGTGGTAGAGCACTTGCCAAATGTGTTGGTGATTTGGGTTCATCCTCAGCGCATGCGTGCACACACACAGACACACAGACACAGACACACACACACAGACACAGAAACACAAGCACACACACAGACACACACACAGACACACACACACACACACACACACACAAAACACACACCTCAGCCTCGTCCCAGGAGTTGCCAGATGGGATGCATAAGAGAGTTCACCCTCCTCTCATCCTCCCCCTCCCCTCCCCCTCCCCTCACCCTCTGCCTCTAAGTGTGACTCCTGTGTCCTGTCATCCCATGACTTCTGACTCCCTTACCCCTGTTCATCCTTTCTGTAGCTAAAGCCAGCACATGAGCAGACCACCCCAGATACCTGAGTCAAAGCCAACTATGCACTAAGAACCTCTTGCTCATTAAACAGGGCAGGAACAAGATTGTTGTCCCTGGATCTGAGGCTGTGAGGGACCTTGTATGGCTCTGGGAAGACCAGGGACTCCTAAGAGTACTGAGGCCTGGCCTGCTCTGCAAAGCCTCTGAGGCCATTTTCTCTGTCACCATAGCTGAAACCTGCCTGGCAGAGCTGGGGAAGGACACTCAGCAAACCTCCCCCACTTCTAATGTCAAGTTCAGACCATGTTCTCCTGAGAGAACCCAGAGGTGACAATAGAAATAAATATCTGTCTCTGTCCCCAGCTCTGTTGATGTAGCTGCATTGCCAAGTTGGCAAACAGTGTCCAGGTACCTCCCCACATGGCTTTGAGAACTCCCCCAGGGAGAGCCCCTCCAGCTCCTTCCTGATCCTCTGGTGGCCTGTGGTTCCTTCCTTCTGGACAGCAGCCCAAGAGACTCCAGGAGCATATAAGGGGACAGGAGGGAGCTCCAGGAACAAGACACCAGGGCAGTTTCTCTCAGCCAGGTGAGGTGCATGGCTCCCAGGGATGGGCATGGAGATGTCCAGCTGGTTTTCTGTCTAGAGTTAGGTAATCTTTGCTCTCTCCCTCAGACCTTCAGATGTTTCAGTCAGAGGCCATGCTGCTGTTGCTGATCCTTGCCGTCCTGGGGACACCCACCTTTTCGGCAGAAGGTAAGTCACCCTGGAGGACACCTCATCTCTCTCAACCCAGGAGACACAGGCACCCTACCCAGCCTTTGCCACAGACTAAATATGGTCACAGGACAGTCCTTCCTGGCTTCAAAGGTGAGGAGAGAGGCCCTCCACGTGTCTGATCCTTTTTTCTCCATCTCGGGTTTTCATCCCCACAGAGTACCATGGCAGATCTACTGGAACACATTTCTGCACATCCACACCTGAAGGAAAAAACTTAACAGGAGTTCGGGTTTATGTTCAGAACAGCGTGATTAAGGGGTAAGTATGATCACGGTCATGATTGTGACCACTGTGTCCATTCCACTTCTTCCCAGGGTTTCAGGAACAATCTCTAAATACATGGACCACTTACAGTGTCTTCCCACATTAGTGGTGTGTAGCTTCCATTAGCTCCATAAACCATTTGATTTTCTGAGTTATGGACCCAGTAGTCCACCCTTTGGGGTGTCCCTGTCCTCAGCCACCCCTTCTTACCACAGTCCTACTCTTAGAATCCATTTGTAAGGTCCCACTCTTGCCTCTTGGGTTGGCCAAAGAAAGTTGGAGTCCACCACAGAAGGCCCTGAGTCTCCACACTTGATGGCAAAGTCTGCCCTGTGAGGTTAGGGTCTGAGAGGTGAGGGTCAGAGGAGACCTCGGCCTGAGTCTTCCTGCTGAGTTATGTTGGAAGCAGAAATTCCAAAGTCACGTCTTTCCCTTTAGGGGCCACTCTCCTTGAGTGGATTTCTGTTTGTCACTTAAAGGATGTAGGTCACTTAAGAAATGAGGAAAGGATGACTTGGCAACCCTGAAGACAGTGTATGAACAGGGCTGAGAAAGTTCTAGAATGACAGGAAGATGAGGATGCTGATGGACTAGTGGGTAGGGCTGGGGAAGTCCCCTAGGGGCATGGGAGGCACCTGTTCTTCTGTGATCTGCTGCTGTCCTATCAGTGGCCCAGGTTGAGAAAGATCGGTCTTGGCCATGGTCACCTTCCCTGTGACAGCGACTGTTCCTTTTGAAATCTCACAGAGCAGGTCCTCACCCTCTGCTCTGCTTGCGATGTCCACTGTGCTTATGAGGGACCCATGTCTCCAAGGGGCTGAGAGATGAGCTTCGGATCACAGTATCTAGACTGGCTTCCCAGAGTGAGAGCCTAGTGTGACTGAAGTAGCCAAAAGAGAGTGGGAGGGGCGTTGAGGACCCCGGGAGGCATTTCATGCTGGGTCTGGATTAATATTCAAAGCTTGTCCTTTTTTTTTAGTATTCAGATGAAACATGGAGACAGCTGGGGAGAAGTGTATGGCTATTCTCAAGGGAGTCCTGTGACATCACTACTGGACACCGATGAAAACATCATCTCTGCCTCTGGCACATTCAGTCACTTAATAAATCAAGTAATTTTTATAACTAGCAGGCCACGTATGACGATGGCTGGGAACCGCAGAGGTCCAAATGATTACTCCGATTCCCCTGACAAGTCTGACCAAGTGCTCCAGGGCATCTGTGGCTACTATGTGAGGGCTGGCATGACGGCCCTGAGTTTTGTATGGAGGAATAGAAGTGGTACTTGTCCCAAGTAAGGTGCATGGCCACCCAGGCTGAAGTGGGCTGTGTCTTATAACCCCACTGGTCCTTCCAATTGAACCTACTAATAAACACATGATGTACATTTAACTGTGTCCAAGAGGGATTCTTGGGTCAGTGAAGGCTCTGTAATCCAAAAGGAAGGGTGGGTAGAGGTAGTTCAGATAAGGATTTGGGGCCTATGATGATTCTAGTCTGTTATATCAAAGTTGTGGGCTCACAGTCCACCACCTGAGTACTGTGCTCTGCACTGGGTACACACAGTCCTGTCCTCTGCTGGTCTGCATTGTCCCAGACTTCTCTGGTTGTTCAAGGGGTCTCAGGAAGGCCACTAAACATTTGCAAGCAGTGTCTTCTCACCGGGCTCTTCTTGGCACTGAGGCATCAAAACCGGGTGGTGGTGAGGAGCTGGTGAGATTTCCAGTGGGGAAAGTGCTTGTTATGGAATAAAGAGAACCCCAGCTGTGTCCCCAGCACCCCAGCAAAGCTGGTGCAAGTCTGTAACCACAGCACTGGGAGAAGCTGCGGAGGGGTGAGACCAGCTGATCCTCAGAGCTCACTGGCCAGCTTGTCAGCCAAATCTTCAGACTCTAGCTTCAGGAAAGAGGTTCTGCCTCACAACACAAGGCAGAGAAAAATGGAGGAAAACACTCAGGGTCAGCCTCTGGGCTCCACATGCATGTACACATATGTTAACTGTGTGCATTCTCTCACACTAGTGCATATGGACAGGATCATACACACCACACAGACACAGGCACATAAAGGGGCCAGGAGTCCAGCTGAGGGTCCAGTTGCCCATAGGGGATCGATGAAGAAGTTCCCAATGGGGACTGTGGATGTTCCTATGTTACTGGGCATGTGTACAGGTGGATGTGTGGAAGCAGCTGTCAGAGGTGAGGCAGGCTGAGAGCGCCTCAGAGACTCCTCCTGGAGGCAATGGGACCTGAGCTGGGGTTTCAGAGAAGAGGGAGAATCAGTCAAGTAGATCCAGGGAGGTGGGAGCTCCAGGTCAGAGACTGCTGAGACAGGCCTCCACCTGCACTTGACATTCTCCCAGACCCACCTGTGAAAGGAAGCCTTGGAGGGGTATGGTTGAACACAGCTTTAATGCCAGAACCTGGGAGGCAGTGGCAGACAGATCTCTGTGAGTCTGAGATCAGCCTGATATACAGAGTGAGTTCCAGCAGAGCCAGGGCTACTTAGAGAGACACTGCACACCCCCACGAGGAAACAGAGGCACAGAGAACTCAGTCATTGGTCCTGGCTCAAACAGCAGTAACAGTAACATTGAGGTCCAGCAGAGAAGTCTGAACCTTGAACCCAAACTAAGGCAAAGATTTCACTGTTGGTAGAGAAAGTTGTAGAGGCAACCCCTCGTTTGGTGGAGAGCTGGCCTAGCTTATATGAAACCTGGGTTCCATCTCTGACATCACATAAAAGCAGGAGTGATGGTTTGTGCCTGTATCTCACTTAGAGGTGGAGGCAGGAAGACTTAAGGCCAACCATTGCTTCACACTGAGTTTGAGGAGAGCCTCATTGAGCTAAATGCCAGAACTCCAGGAGAGACAGGCAAATCTCTGTGAGTCTACACAGTGAGTTTCAGGCCAGCAAGGGTTAATTAACCATTTGGAAGTGTGCAGGAGTAGCTGTCAGTAGCTGTGCAGAGGGGAATACAAGCTACTGGGGTGGGACATGGCTCTCACATGGGTCTGCCTGTCCACTCTGCTGCAGGTCTAAGGATCGTTTTATCTCCTGGATTGCTAAGAAGGATACTCAGTTTCTGTCTCAGCTGTCTGCTCTCCTGAGCCTTCCTTGGGGCAGGCAGGTGTCTTGCAGTGTCTCCCAGAGAGACAGGACAGCTGGATTAGGGAACATGCTGACTGAAAAGTGACTGTATTCTTCTTCATCCCTTTTCAATACAATGACTTTAGTCTTTCATAAAGATATTTAGTTATTTGTGCATCTTATCACATGAGAGCTCTGTCCTCATGCGAACCGGAAGAGGGAGTTAGACCTCATTGTAGATGGTCCTGAGTCACCATCTGGTTGCTGAGACTTGGACCTGGCCCTTAACCACTGAGCCTCTCTGGCCCCAGTGATTATCCTACCTAGGTCAAGGGCTACATGCTTGTCTGTAACTCTAGTCACTCCTGAGGCTGAGGCAAGAGGAAGCAAGCTGTGGGGAGCTGCTGCATTGGTAAAGCATCTAGTGTGTAAAAGTCCCGTGTCAAGCTCCAGTCCTGCACAAGTGAATAGTGGATAAACACATTAATTAATTAATTTTTTTAAAAAGTCAAAGTTCATTTTAATAAAGCCATGAACTTGAATAGTTACTTTAAGCTACAAAGCTGGGTAAGGAATAGTTTGTTCCTCAAAAGCATCTCATCTGTTCTCAGTGAACTTAATGATTTCTTTAAATCCCAAACCTAGGAAGAGAAGAAACATGTGACCTGGGAAAGCACAGTGACACTGAGACCGCTAGGGATGTGAGCAGACCAAGGTGTCCTGCTTCCATGGCAACAGAGGACTGACTGGTGCTTGTAAAGAAGCAGGGACGAATGAAGGCTGAGAACACTTACTGCAAAGATAGGTAAGGCCACAGTGAGCTCTGCCTGGACCACTGGAGCAGAATGAAGGGATGAGGCAGGGAGACACGCTGCAGCAGAGCGGGAGAGAAATGAATAGGATGGCTAGTGCAGCACAGCCTGGGGTGATTGAGAAGGCTGGGGTAAGAGAAAGCTGCAGCACAGATTTATCCAGCATGCACAGCCTGGGGTGATTGAGAAGGCTGGGGTAAGAGAAAGCTGCAGCACAGATTTATCCAGCATGCACAGCCTGGGGTGATTGAGAAGGCTGGAGTAAGAGAAAGCTGCAGCACAGATTTATCCAGCATGCACAGCCTGGGGTGATTGAGAAGGCTGGAGTAAGAGAAAGCTGCAGCACAGATTTATCCAGCATGCACAGCCTGGGGTGATTGAGAAGGCTGGGGTAAGAGAAAGCTGCAGCACAGATTTATCCAGCATGCACAGCCTGGGGTGATTGAGAAGGCTGGAGTAAGAGAAAGCTGCAGCACAGATTTATCCAGCACGTGTTTTGCAGATGCCCTTTCCTTGGAAACCAAGGAGGAGGCAGTTTAAAGATGTCAAGAGTGGCACAGTCTCTGGGAACCGTGAGCGATGAAGCCACAAAGACTGACAAAAGTGATCTCGATAAAGGATTCTTACAAGTCTACACGAAAACTTTCAGAAGTTTGGGGAGCCAGAAAGACAGCAAAAATGTCATAAAAGTTACAGTTTACAAAAGGTACTTGTGGCTCCTGTTTTTTTTTTTTTTATATAAAATTTAAAGAATTCTTTAAAAAGTATTCTGAAGGAACAAATGAAAGAATGTAGGTGATGGTGACAGCTTAGATTAAGGGTTAATGATGGAAAGGGAGGACCGTAGCTGGAAATGAAACACTGTAATCCTAGCACCCAGGAGGTAGAAGCAGGAAGATCAGAGTTCAAAGCCAGCCATGACTACATAGTGAATTCATAGCCTGAGCTACAGAAGACTGCCCGAAGGAGGAGGAGGCTTCATTTTAAACTTTAAAGGAAAGCATGGCGGAAGGAAGTGGCTAGGGACCTGACTGGGCAGGCCTGGGTAAGAAGATGAATACGAATTTTGGGAAGTGAGTGTTTCCTCCAGCCTGTTGGACATAAGATGGCTTCACAAGAGATGGGTAGGGTTGGCCAGGAAGCTAGAACAGAAGTGAAACTCTGAGAGATGGGACTCCAATGTCAGATGTCAGTGCTGTCTGGGTGGGTGTGAGAACCGAGGAACCTTAAACCCTCCTTCTTCAGTTTGAATCATTCAAGCAGAGATGGAGGCCAGAAGAGACTCCTCCGTGGGGCTGGGAAAATGGGATGTCTTCAGTCCTTATAGCAAGGTACTAGACAGTTTCCTCATTAGCTCTCGCGTTTGTACGTACTGCTGATTGGGATGTCCTCCTCACTAGGTGAACACCACGACACCGCACAGACTTGCTCTATGCACTTCGTTTCACGCAGGATAGCTGCAGGGTGGAGCAGAGCCCCGAGGTAGGCAGGGGTGAGGGTTCAGGCTTGGCAGAGCGGGGCAGGGTCTTCTGACCAGAACGTGTCCATGGCAAGCTGAGCAGCTCCTCCGTGCCCACCCGCTGCCCCCCTCTCCCAGCCCAGTCTCACCGGCTGGGAGGCGCCAGGCTCCCCCCAGGGCCAGGGCGGGCTGGGAAGGTAATGTAATTCCGGCCCAGCTAACCCAATTATCGTGGCTCCTGATTTAAGGAACAGTAAAAGCTTACCACAATCTAGCTGTAGTTTTTACTCTACAAAGGAGGGTGTTATCACTAGACTGTGTTTTGACATTACAAGTTAAAGATAAAATGTTTAACTTACAAATAATACAAGTTATGTACAAGATTTGGGGGAGGAAGGAAACCTGAATCATCCCTGGAATAAGATAAATGGATGAACAGGCAAAAGAGACGCAAACTGTTCAGTGGTGATGCTCTGGTGCCATTAACTCAGAAATGACTCTGTGGCCACACTGAACTCCACGTAAATGTTAGAATCTCTTGGATTATCACTACAAACACTTTTTTTTTTTTTTTAAAGAAGAAAAACAGAAATAACTACCTATAGTGCCTGAGAACAGACTAAGAACATACATAGCGGTTATTACAGGCAAGGCAGTGGCGTTTTTAAAGCTTTTGCACAGACTTCATATAATCTTAAAAAACAATATATGCAGGCCTTTACAAAATTTGACATGCTGAAATCAAAATAATTACAACTTATGAAAAAGTCAAAAACTTCAGCCTAAAAGAAGTTCCAGCCTTAAGACCGAACGAAAGAACCTGGAAATGTTCGGTACTGGGATTTAACAGGTATGGTCAGGCTTGAACCTGAATGTACTTCAGAGCCAAAGCTCAAAGGGGTGGAGAGCGCAACCTACTGGTCACAAGGTGTGCTACTTACTGAGATATAAAAAGGCATGGTGAAAATGTACCTTTTTCTAAAGCTTAATGTAAGTCTCTTGGTCCATAAAAACTATGTCAGATTTGTGTCTTCTAGCTTAGCCTGTACTCCAGCAACATATTATTTCTTGGCCATTAAATGAAAACCAAACAAAAAATAACCAAAAAAGGGTGTGTGTGTGTGTGTATGTGAAAGAGACAGCTGAAAATCTTGATTTCTAACAGTTTGTATATTTTGATGCTTTTCATTTTACTGTGGCTTCTGTGTTTTACATCAGCACTTGCAGGTAATCGGATTTTGAACAGATCATCTGGTATGAAAAGTTTTCCCAAGAAACCACAAAAGATTGTTCATTTTTCCTTTTTTCTTTTTTTTCTTTCTTTCTTTTTGGTCTACTTTTTCCACATTCCAGTCAGTTTAAGTCCTAGCAAAAGGATGGCAGTTAGGACACCACGGTTGCCGTGGACGATGTGACACTGGTGGGATTTGTGCTGACATTCCTGTAACTTCCCTCGCTGTTTGTGTTTGATTCATTGGTGGGCACTTGGCTTGAGTTGGCTCTGAGGATTGCTCCTGCTGTGCTGCGCTGTGGCCTCCTCCCTGGTTCTGGTGTGTAGGTAAAGTAAGGCTGGTAGAATAAATGATTCCATCATCATGGACCAAAGTTACTGTAACCTGGACTGGCTGCTGGACCCATCTCCAACCTTCTCGGAATGCAGAAATGTCTGAGACGACACAGAGCATGCTCTCTCTACAGCTGTACATTGTTTCTGCTTCTACATCCCCAAACCTCACTCGTAAATTTGGAGCAAAATTCTGTCCTGCAAGTTCAAGCATCGATGCATCCCCGATGCCATTCAACTGAAGACTTTCTAAGACAGGCACAGGAGTGTTTGGGGCAAGGACTCCACCCACTCCCTCATGGAATGCAGACTCTGCCTTATCTGTGCTAATGATTGTCCAGGAAGCACCATCATTTATCAGTTCTTTATTTGGTTCTTTTGGAAATAGAGTGGCCTGAAATTGGATTATTCTTTCTTGAGAAAGGCACAAGTGCACTCTTTCTGTATCCTTAAGGTAAAATGCACATGTGTGGAGTTGTGATACAGGGTCATCTGCATCCAGTAATACTGTCTGCTTATCAACTTTCCTAATTATCAGTCTTGGGAGTGCCATGCCAGTAACTGAGCACACAAGTTTGACAGTCTGTCCATAGTGGCTATAATCATCTCGGACTGTGAACTCCTCTCCTTCTGATTAGCCATCATCCAAGAGATGACTATGAAATGCTCCCCTCTGTTGTGACCCAGCATGGAAGTTTCCTCCTTCTACATGCAGGTGTCTGGTACTAACCTTCTGAGATCAAAGTTGATTAAACAAAGCCACCTTTGTTCCTGAGGCAATGTACAAGTTGACATTTTTCAATGACTGCTTCTTTTTGGAACGTTTGGAGATGACTTTTATCTGCTTGCTGAGAAACACACCAACATCATTGCTGTTCCCTTAGAACATCTGTACAGACAACATGAAGTGTTTTCTTTTGTCTGAATCAGGTATGTACAATGTTTTCCAAGTTCAGCTGCTGCATTTCTTGGTCAATATTTCCTATTCCAATAAATCCACAGGGTTGAGACTCTTGTTCTGAACAACCATCTTGTTCCATTTGTTCTTTTTTTCCCCTTCCAACCACTGCCAATAAGATACACACACACGGAGGAGGACAAAGAAATAATTTTTCATTTCCATATGACTTCTGTGCAGCTTTTGCATGAAGAACGAGTACTGTTTGATCCCCTTGTTCTTTTAAATAGTTTCGCATAGCTTCCCTAGTGAGTTGTTTAGGAGGAGGCCGCTCATCAAACATCCTTTTAATCCACGCCATGGTACTTCAATCACATGTTAAGATCTTAAGTCATAGCTTGGAACACTTGGAAGCACCTCAGAACACCTCAGCCAGTGTATCTGTATCATTCTTCTTTCCTTTGGAGATCATAATGATTCTGAAAAACTATAATGCATCCATTTCAATTGATAGCCTCATAATTTCAATAACTAGGAGTCAACATTTGGAAAGCTGAGTTAAGCAGAACCCACAAGTTCCAGTCTGATACAGTAATAAAACATCTCTCTTCTCTAAAATACATAAAACATAGAAAACAAAATCTAAAGCTTCTCAAGCCAGGTTAGGCTAAGGTACAGATAAAGAAAGCACAGTAGGTCACAGCTAATACCCACAGATACACCACAAATTTCTGCTAAGCAACTCTTCTATAGTCAAATCAGAAGGTTTGTGTGTGTGTATGTGTGTGTGTGTGTGTAGGCACATATGTACAATGGGATGAGTTTGAATTCAAAGAATAGCTTGTGGGAGTTTTTTCTTCGTTTCCATCATGCAGATCCCAGAAATCAAATCCTTTCTTTAGGCAACAGGTGCCTTTATGTCTTTTCACACTGAGATGTTCCTGCCAGTTTCTGATAATGGTCTTTAGTTCTCAAGATTTGATATAGGAAAGCACTCTTTGAGCTATATCCCTAATGAGTTTTTTTAAAAAATCTTGACTGTAATTTTTTAAAAATTAATTATTTATGTGGTTTTTCGAGACTGTTTTTCTATGTAAGCCTGGTTGTCTGAAAACAACTCTGTAGACCAGCCTGGCCTCACACTCGCAGAGATGCACCTGTTCCTGCCTCCCAAGTGTTGGAGGGAAAGGCGAACACCATGACCACCCAGCTTTGGATTTATTTTTATTCATATGAATTCTGGTCCTCTATAGGCCCAGCAAGTGCTCTTAAATGGTGACCCACATTGTCAGTCCCGAACCCCAGCACACTGTTCTTCTCTTGACTAACTTGTGTACAGGGCCCTTATGGAACCTTAGGAGAACAACAGAACCCTGACTCAAACACTGAGTAGAGCCAAGGTCCAGCCTGCCCTGAGGGGCTGATTGACTTCCTGTGAGGAGAGCAAAGGACCAGAGATGGAAAGTGAACCATACACTTCCTGTCCTGTGAAGGCAGACAGGGACATCTCCCAGCTGATGCGAGCGGTTCTGTCACTGACAAAGACCCTGAAGTCACCAAGTCTATCTGCAGGAGTGCCCTTCAGCCTGTGTGATCCTTTCTGAACCAGAAGTCCCTCTCCTGAGGATGAGTCCCACCCTTACAACGCTGGGCATTCCAGGTCTGAGTGGGCTCTCCTAGGTCAGGCTGGGGAAGCAGAGGCCAACAAGGAATGCTGGGTAAAGTTGGGGGTATGAGGCCAGAGCATTCTCTCAGGGCTGCAGGAGGTGGGCACAGCTGAGTGTGCTGTAGAGAGGGTTGGGAGCCAGAATTCTCTCAGCCCCGGACTGTCCTTCTGGTGTCCAGGAAGACTCAATCCTCTGGTTCTCTCCTGCACCCCCTGCTCTTAACCTTTATGTGGAAGCAGCAGGTGCCCTCATTCCCACCCTGAACCTCTGAGGAAAGTAAAGCAGGTTAAGAGGCAACAGGAGAGGTCTCAGGGTAGCCCTTCATCTTGAGATTGATCTTGTGAAGCTAAGGCTGCCCTCCAGGTGAGGGGACTCACCCTTGGCTCTGCAGAAGGGACAGCTGAGGAAAACCTCAGCAGACAACAGCAGGGCTGGGGGCTGAGAGAAAATACATATTTCTGATGGTCTGAGGAGTTCAAATGGTAAGTTTACTTTTGTTTCTACTTCTGCAGTGGAGTTTTGCTACTGAGAGGTGTCTCAGCTCCTAGACCATAGGAAATATGTCTTTTTAGATGATTGACACATCCAGGGTAAGAACCCCTGATCTCCAGGATTCAGCAGCCACAGAGAGGTGTCCAGTCTTCTGTCATCATGGAGAAACAGCTGTGTAAAGTCAAAGGTAACAAAATTATACCAAGGGATCGTCATGGAACCTTCCTTCTCCACTGGTTTCTCTTGCTTTTGAAGAAGATAGGGTTGGTGTCTCCTGAATGTGTGTAACAAGCCTAGTGGCTTAGACCCTGAACATCTTTTAATACTCCAATGTCACAAGAGTGTTTCTCAAAGAAGCATAAACAATATTAAAAACTCTTAATTTTAGTTTTGCTGAGACAGATCTCAGCTATGTGCTTCTGGCTGGCTCCGGAAATGCAGAGAGCCACTGCCTCTGCCTCCCTGAGTGCCGGGATAGAGGCTTGTTCCACAGGGCCTGGCCAGAGAGGCAGAAGCAGAGGAGAGAGAAAGAGATCAAGAGGAACAGAGAGAGGGAGGTGAGGAGGGAGGGAGGGAGGGAGGGAGG
>PVIH01005590.1:0-53466 GCA_004025045.1 Sigmodon hispidus
CTCCTCCTCCTCCTCCTCGGCTGGGGCAGGGGAAGGACCAGAGAGAATAATGTAGCCTGCAGGGTGTCTCAACCTGAGCTTTTCTTGTCAGCCAAGGCCTTATATTGAGGCATCACCGTGTAGAGTTTGAAGGAAAACGAAACAGTTGCTTGAAGTTACTTCGTTATATTTTATATATGATACATTTTAATGGATCATATGTAATAGAACTGAATGCAAGAAAGACTATAAAGTCTGGCTGTTACCACAGGATATTCAGGTATCAGGCTTTGAGCTGAAACTAGGGGCACAGTGGTGAGCAGGTGGATGTAGTTCCTCTTTCCCTGAGCTCAGTCTATTGGAAAATGTTGATACTAATCCATTTAATGAAAGAATTATACCAATGCATAGAAATGATAGATTATGTGAATTACAGTGTGCCCTAAGACCTCATAGTAATGACCTGATATGTCATGATGTGGCTAGGACTGGCTTTCCTCAGGAATCAGGAAACAATGGGTAAGCTGAGGTCTGAGGTGTAAGAACTTGAGTTGCAATTAATGATGTTGACCCAGGCAGATCAGCTTTAGTGGAAATGGCCATAGTAAATACTGTGCTCATAGAACAGAAAGCAGGCTGAGTGGTTAAAGTATGTATTCATGGCTGTGTCCATGAGTGCTCCTGTACAAAGGCAAAGTGGGGAAGCCATCTTAGCTCCTACACATACACACACACACACACACACACACACACACACACACACACACACACACTCCCATCCATAGTCTTCAGGGCTGTTCTCAACTTCACTCATTAGTATCACTTAGGAAGTTAAAAACAAGGAAAGCAAACGACTTTCAGGTTCTCACAGAGGCCCAAGAAGCGGCTGTAGGGTTAGTGCAGAGGATCATGCCCTCTTTGTACAACTTTGTACACCTGCAGTGCTGGACACTGGTATAGCTCATGCTTATAAGGCCACACTGAAGTAAATTTCTGAGGAGTTACCAGCAGTCTGGGACTTTAGGAGTAAGGATCAGTTGCTGTAGAGTACAATTTCTAACTTATGCATTGTGGGCCCTGCCATCTCTGTGGCCTTACTCCAAAAAAGGGTTTGTCGACCTTAGGCTTTGACTGTGTCACAGTCATATGGGAAGTCTTTGAAGCACAGATATGGAGGAATGTTCAGATAAGTATGTGTAAGTGTGGACTCAGCATCTACATCAAGATTCAGAATATTGCCAGTTCCTCTGAGGCCACTACACATACTTTGAATCCCCATCTGCCCACAAGACAGCCATTACCCTGGCTTATATTACTATAGTTTTATCTGGTTTTGAATTTTCTATAAGTGTATCCAAATAGTCTGTTTTTCTTCACATTGACATTTTATAGTCAAATAACATTTGAGTTTTTTTTTTTCTTGGCAAATGATCCTGCCCCTTTATGTACCTGCATCTAAGTATAGTGAACAGATCTAGTTGGCTAATTGCTTCTTGGTAACTTTTACCGAGAGGCCATTCTTCGTTATAGTCTTAAGTATCAATAGCCGTGTGGTTCAGTTAGCTTCCAGGCCAGGTATCGGAAGATGGGGGCTTTTACTTCAAACTCTGAGCTAGTTAGCACTTAATAGAGGGAAGCAGAGCAGGAGGTACAGCCCTATGATGTCTCCACAAAGTCTCTCCATTCACCCTGGGAGGATCAGGAAAAGTACTATGGTGGGCTCCAACAGGAGATACTTTGGGGGCTGTCTGAATTAAGTTTCCTACCTACAGGATTGTGTGGCTTTCTTAACTTCTTGTGCTTAAGCAGACACAAAGGCTCTACTAAATTCTGACATCACGCTTTTTTTTCAGACCACAGTTCCTTTAGAACTTCCACAGGTGAAACCAAGGAGAAACGAGGATGGCAAGGAGCTGGGCATGCCATTTAGGGGGCCCATCTCTGAGCTCGGGTCTGTTGCCAGTAGTTGTCTCAAGTCTCTGGGCAAAGACAGTTTAAGACCGAGCCCTCTAGAGGGGTTGCAGAAAGCCCCCATGCCATCACAGTCAGTGACAGACCATCTGGAAGATGAACTGGACATGTTGCTGCATTTAGATGCACCTGTGAAACAGGAAGACACAATCTGTTCGGACCAGATGTCTCAGGACCAGGAACCAGAAAGAGATGGGCCAGTGGCCCAGGAGGAAACAGGTATGGCTTTAATTTCATTTCTCACTTGTCTTCTCAATTCTGGTGTTTTTATGAGAACAGCCCTACCTATTCACACCCCTCTGTGTCTGACATTGATTCAGCCAAGTCCCAGGCATCTCTTCCCCTGGGCTGACCTTTTTGTCTATTTCTCTTACTCAATATCTCAGGCTTCCAAAGTGGCTACCAGCTCTGTTGCAGTATTAAAGTTAGAGCTGCAAATTGAGCTGCTGTAAAAGCCTTTTGGTAGAAGATCTTTTAATCGACTGAACAAGCTGGAAACTGACTTTGTTTTTTTAAAGCAAGAGAATGTTTTATAAATATTTTGTGAGCTGGTAGCTCTTCTGATGTGATAGGGCCTAAGACGACCATCATATTCAGTACTCAAGACTCATTATGAATTTTCAGGATTGCTTCAAAAGGAAAAGGACACCAAGTTATGCTATTGGTCTTTGTGTTAAAATAAACCCCACAACACTAGTGAACAGTGAAGTTCATCTTCAGTGTAAAAAGAAGAGCAAACAAACCTGGACCTTTGCTTATTTTGTTTAGACAGATACAATTGATTGCATCTTAGGGGGTGAAAGAAGAATTTCTTGCTTGTTATGGAGAAAGTAGTAATTTGGGCTGAAGTATATCCTCAAACCTCAAGGAAGCCTTAACCCTCACCATTGTAATTCATGAGTGGCTAATGTTGCTTTTATTTCCATAGTTCCTGAAAAACCACCTATGACCAGAGAGAACAATGTGGAACCTGAACAGACAAGCACATCCAAAAATGTCACTGAGGAAGAGCTGGAAGACTGGCTGGACAGCATGATTTCCTGAGGAGGGCAATCAAGGGGGGAAATGTGCCTGAAGCCTATTTTGGTTGCCTTTTAAGTAAGGGTGGGGTAGTTTACGAGAATACCCGATGCTAACATGTGCCATCATGCTTACAGCAGCCAGCTCCTAACTGTGTTTTTGATGGCATCTGAATACACGTCTGAGGCTTTCTTGGGGTTTTGTTTCTGTTATCCTGCTTAGTTACCCGATAGATTTCTTTAAGGATGGGATGTCACAGCTATGTTTTCAGTCTTCTTGCTGACATTACAGAATAACAGGTGCTAATTACAGGAATATACACAAGCAACAAGGCATGCAGTTAGTCAAAATAAACAACAGCCCTTGGTCTATGGACATTTCCTTTTGGTATGAAGCCCATGGGCTACTTGTCTCATGTCATTGACTCCAGTAGTCAGGTTGCTGAGGGATAACTGGAAGTGGTACATGACAAGAAGCCAAACCGAGAACTGGCGTGTTACTTTATTGCAGTGGACACTTCACTTTATTGGAGATTGACTTCAAACATGACAGCTCCACTACTTACACGGGACCAGAAAGCATCACTCAAGTTTGGGATAAGACTGAGATGTTTCTGAAATTTCAGTACAGTGCCTTTCTTCAAAAACAGCAGTTGAGAAGCTGTTACTGAAGAAATTATGTGAAGAACCTTCAAGTGCAGTTTCATAAAATAAGACAGAATATCAGCACAGCTGTTTAATGGAGTTGTCCTTCTGGAACACAAACATAAAAAACTTGCATAGCTATATCTAAAGAGAGTTTTAAGGCACTTAATCGATATTTCAGTTTCGACAAAGTGTTTGTTTTCTATTTCTTTAGCTGCTTAAAGCTTTTCAAGCCGATTCTGGATACAGTCACTAGCAAGTACCATGGAAAAATTAGCTTGCAGTTAACATAAGTTGAACATAATTTGGGTAGTCCTCCCCATCGGTCCCTGGCAGGAGTGTTCTTGCATGACATTTAGGTGTTCGAGACTTCATGTTTCTCTGAACTATTCCAAAACACTAGTTGCTCTTAGAACTAGGAGCTCAGGTAGAGTCCTTGCTGGTTCGCCATCCTGTGCCCCATTGGGCACAAATGCCAAATCAATTTCCAGATATAGATTAAAAAAAAAAAAAAAAAAGATGTGTAAAAGAAAGATCTGTCGCATTAGAAGGTGACTGTCCAGAATCATGGCTCATCTTGAACTCAGATTTACCCGAGCTGATCTTCGTATTGTTTTCGAAAGCAGTCGCCAGCTGGGAAGAAGTCCCAACACCTTTCCTGGTACATCTTCCACACGTAAGATTCCTGAAACAGTGCAAACGGGGGTTCTTTGTGTTGAAACCACAATAAGCTAAAGCCAGTTGGTTTTTTCTCTGTGTGAGTTCCTTTGGGGAGACCAATGAGAACTAATGCAAGGCCACATGGGCATGTCCCCATGCTCTCCCTAGCCCTCTCAGTTTTGTGAGCAAGAAGTCATGTCTTTCCGTCATTCCTTCCCCTTCTAGCTATTCAGTTCCATGCCAGTTGTACCTGAGGGACCAAGGAACGGGGTTGTGGGGACATCTTATGCTGCCTGAGGCCCGATCTGGAGCTATAAAGTGCTCCTAATCATTGAGGTGTGAATTTTGAGTAATGAGTTTTTTTTTTTTTTTTCTGGTGTTCTCCACCTTTCTTTTTCATAGTTAGTCACAGAGTTACTTGTCGCAGGCAGCTGCTCACTCATCCTCTCTCCACACCTCCACATCCCTGCTGTCACCCACATACAAGGCCGCTCATTCTTCGGCTGTCTCTCCCACTGTCTTGCTCTGAATCTCCTGCTCTTTGTTACAACCACCCACTCCATTTTCCGTTGTCTTTTTCTCTCTACTGTCCTCCCACCTCCAGCAATTTTATATAGAAGCGGTAAACACAATGGTTTGGAAAATGTCAGTGTTTGTTGGACAGGATTACCAGGGGAGCTTAGGGAAATAGACTGAAGTCACCAAAGACTTCTCACTTCTTAAGTAACAAAAAAGGTGGTGGGGAGAATGCATTTAAGAGACTCCTAGCCTCAGACGTCCTGAAGTGCACTACTCAGTTTCAAACCTGGTAAAAGGAAGACAACACAAACCCATCTAGTACTTAGTTAAAAGCAGTTTGTTTCTTACCTGACCCGTGTGTTCTGTTTCATCCTTGTTAATCAAATACATCAGAAAGAATCTGGAAGAGGGACAGATAGCAGAAAGGTAGAGGTTTTTTAAATTAAAAAACAAACAAACAAAAAAACTAATGGTCATGGTGGTGCTCACCTTTAATCCTAGCATTCGGGAGACAGAGGCAGGTGAACCTCTGAGTTTGAGGCTAGCTTAGTCTACAGAACAAGTTCCAGAAAATCCAGGTATATGTAAAGAGATTGTTTTGGAAACCACCCCACCCTAAAAATCTGAAACCAACCAAACAAAACATCATTTACAAATGTGTGCCTGCAAGTACCAGCAGAGTCCAAAAGAGAGCATCAGATATCCTGGAATTAGAGTTACAGGCAGTTGTGAGCTGCCTGGATGGGTGCTGGGAACTTTCAGCTCACAATCCTTCTTCCAGAAGTACCATTTTGTTTTTCATTGTGGAAAACTAGGGAAAGGCAGTGTGGTTTCAGTTGTGCTAAGATTTGAGTCTGTCTGTGACACACAAGTGTCCCATCGGGCTGCACTCTCAATTCATACTATCTGACTCTGGAGATGGTTTCTAGAAGAGCCAGTTTGGTGCCCTTTAGGAAAGGAAAACGTGATACTGCTAGAGGAAGAGAAAGCCAAAAAAATATCTTGTTTGGTAGCAAAGCCTGAACCCCAGACGTTGAGCACTACATTTTATCTTAGGTCCTGGCACACAGAAATGGCTCTAACCTTTCCCTCTACTGAGACTGAGACTTTCAAACTTGTGTCATACTAAAGACCTGGGCCAGTGAAACATTCTTCTCTTCCTTGCACATGCATTTAGCTGGCAGATCACCATATAGAGTGTTTCAGGGTGTCATGAAGGGAATTCCAGCCCATATCTCTAACATCTTCTAGTCTGTCATTCCCTGGTGCTGCATGCCATAGGGCTGCTTTGTATCCTGACTGAGAGCCCTCTAGATGAGAAATGGCTGTTAAATACTCATGATGCTAGGGAAAGGGTGTTGGTTATTTAAAAAGAAACAACACCAGCTTTGGCCTGTTTATCCTAAAGAGTGAGACGTTAGTGAAATGCAGGAAGAGCAATTTTCCCCTTGAAAATTACACTTTCTGGAGTCTGAATAATCGGGTAATATAATCGCTATACCCCATAAGTGGTACTGAATAGGCTCAAATAACTTGAGTAAATGCTTGACTCTCAGAAAAGTGAAATATTTTTATTATTTCATTGCTGACATTAAACATTCCCCCAGAATATGCCACTTTCATAGAATTTAATAGACGCCACAGAGCAGACAGAAAGTCTGAAACTGGCCATTAGCATGAATCTGCCTACCCCTACTTGATGCAACCCAATCTTGTGGCATGGTGGGGGAGGAAGGCCTTGGAGTAAGGCGTTCCCAGGGGACAGAAAGGGAAAGGGTGGAGGCAGTAAGCCTGGACAGTAGCTGGAGGTAAAGGTGGGCATTCCTAAGGATGTAAAGAGAAACTGCTGGAGATATGTGCCATTGAGAAGAATGGGGCCTAGACACGAGTTGGGCTGCCAAGGCATGGAACAGTTCACAGCTGGGTACAACAAGAGCAGAAAGAACTATACTGGCCCATACAGCACCTTTAGTAATCATGTCTGCCTCTTCCAAACAGAAAGCGGGGAACAGCATAAGAATAGCATGTTAGCTTTTTAACAGAGTGGTTTTGTTTTGCCCTAAAGAGGACATCCTCACCAAGATGAATCACTTACAGGTAATTGGCTAAGTTGTGCTCTTGCAGTGTGTGTGTTTCAAAGCCATGAGGGGTAGTGTCAAAGTAGTCATTGCCAATGCCACAGATGAAGCATTTGGTCTATAAAGACAAACAAACCAAAAGTATTAGCATGCATAGCAGTAGAAAAAGGAAAAATGCCAATAGCCAGTTGAGTTGGAGGCAAGGAAAGCTGCTTTCCTGTTTAATGCTTTAGGCTATTGGGCATTTACTCACAGTCCCACCCTGCTAACTGAAGATGCTGTTCCCTCTGGTTAGGAGACAGGAGATAGGAGGATAGGGCAGAGGAAGTGCGACAGCCAGCATGAGAAGGAAACCTTTTAGTAGTTTTGCTTAGGGATGACCCTAACTAACAGCCCTGTCTATGGTTTCAGGAAAGAAGTAGAAAGACCAGTACCTCCATGTCCTCACGCACTTGTTCCTGCTGGTCTCTCAGCTCTCCAAAAGCATCAATAATCAGACCTGGGTTTTTAAATACAAAGGACAAAGTACCTTCATTTGCACCATAGTCTTAGGGGAGAAGTGGCAGAGGCCATTTTGATTTGGCTCAGTTATAGCAAAATTAAAGGCAGAAAGAGCTATGTTTTCAAGCATTTGGTCCTGGCTAATCAGTTCTCATCCCTTCTCTTCCTGTGCTTCGGTGCTGACAACTGCTTCCCTTAACTCTTTGTTCTCCTGACCCCTCAGGTATCGATTGGTCAAAGAGCTTTCATGAATCAGTGTCTTCTCTCGTTGCCTTTGCTTGTGAGCCCTCAACACTTAAATATCACTACCACATTTCAGCATGACTCAAATTAATCATCATCATCTTTCCTTCTTCAGTTCCTAGCAAGTTGCTGACTAAAATATCAGTACCTTCCTATCTGCTTTAAAAGACAGTAAGACATGTCATATTTTTATAGTTCCTTTCTCTCCTGCTTCTCCACCTCTCTGCATGGGAGAACAAAGATGAGCCACAGGAGACGTCTAGGAAGCAGAAGGGATGAAGATGTAATTTAGAGTGAGGAATACTCTGTGCATGTTCTTAAATTTCTTGGAATTGCCTGGGCGGCTCTTTGATTCTATATGTATAAGGCTTCTCTCTCTCTCTCTCTCTTTCTCTCTCTCCCCCTCTCCCCCTCTCCCCTCTCCCCTCTCCCCTCTCCCCTCTCTCTAAATGCTCAGTGAGTTGTTAAATTGACAAGTTAGATGAATTAGGAAAAAACTTCTTTATAAAACAATCACTTGATAAATGTAGAAAAGCAAAACAAACTAGCTTTATTTAATCCAGCTCCTATGTACTGTAATTGAGAACCATACCTTGAATGATGGCCAGCAAGATGACAATGACAAAGAAGAAGAAGGTAATGTCAAAGACGATGCGATACATTTCGTAAGGGTCACCAGCGGGGTCTTCAATCTCGTCACCAATGCCGCCGCCTGCTCTCACCCCCACATACATGTGGAAGAGGTAACACTAGGGCAGATGGTGGTGGCAGTTCAGGTGAAAGGTGCATGCTCTCCAGGAACATGGTCATTTCACACTACAGATCTAACCATGACAGTTCTGAACTGGGAGCAGGGACCTTCTTTAGTGATGATGGTCTCTGCTGTCCACTGCACCCAGCTTGCTGTCCACCGGGATGGAAAGATTCTTACATTTTTGAAAACCTACTTTGAACTGCGATGCATATAAGAAAAGGTTGTTAAGGCCTGGTGTTATGGCATATGCCAACTATGAGCTTTGTCTTATTGAATTTCAAGAGTGCCAGCCTCGATTTTAGGCTCTTTCTACTTCTTTATCCCCTGTATGTTTGCCAAGGATTTCTATAGAATCTTAAGTATGAGTTGAGCAGCTCTAACCTGGAATCAGAATGTTTTTAAACATAGAAATAGTCAAGTGCTGTCACAACACCTCAGGTCAAAATAAAAGCGTTTGAAATACTCATCTGAGCACTGCCTTATTTAGCCAGGTACCCTTATCCTTCCGCCTCAGCATAGGGCTTAGGCTCACAGAGAAAGGGCAAATCCAGGCAAGGAGCAGCCTGAAGCCAGGTGCCAGCTACATTGGTGATCTGATGACTGGCATTGCTGTCTTCTGAGAGTCCTTGTCCCAGGACAGCATAAGGGGAGTTTTAGCCAATAACCATTTCCTGTTTATAGGGAAATGTTCATCCGCCTTTCTTTACCCTGCATGTCTTTCCCTGAAATTAGGCTGTGGTAAATCCTAGAAGATGCTGCTGCTATCTTTACAGTGTGTGTTATCCCCAGCTGTGCCTTTCATCCTACTAGGGCCTTACAGGGACTCACACACACATGACAGACACTCCTTATCCTGCTGTGCCACACTCTTCAGCTTTTGCGAGCTCTTGTAAAAGAAGCTTGGTGGATGGCTGAAATCAGGATCTGATACTTGGAACTTCACTTCCAATTTTCAGAGATGAAAACCAAAGCTTTATTACCATGAAATTGAGATGTGCTCACTCAAGGCGTGTCTAATCCTCATCCCAAAGTGAGAGATGTGCTGGTTGGTACCCCTTGCCTCCCACAGTATGATGACACTCATTACCATCACCTCCATCTCCCCAGGACACTGCCCTTTGGACAGATGACACCTAGTTTCTTCTGCTCAAATGCCACAGCTGTTTGTTTTGGTAACCATCCCCGTGGCTCTTCCAAAGAGCCTGTGTGACTATGACCGTGCCTGGTGGGTACTCACTGTCATCATGTCATCACATTTCATATCCGGCTCGTCGTCATCTTCACTTTTGTTATAGAACTTGCGGAAGAAGTTGAAAGCCACCACAGTGTAGAGATAAACAACCACAGCCAGGAGGCCAACAGTCAGAACCAACTAGGGGTGAGAAAACAGACATGTAGAGGAGTGGGATTTCAACCCTCAGAGGCTCATGAGATCCCCAGTAGTGAGGGAGACAGTGATGTACTTTGACTACTGATGGAGGACACAATGACCAGGCTTATGAGGAAACACGTTCATAGGTGAAGTGTTCATGGCTGACCTGCATCCTTCCTATAGTCCCTGTGTAGAGTCCTAACCACTAGTACCTCAGGATGTTGCTATTGGAGACAGTGTTTAGAGAGGTTAAGCTCTAATGAGGCCATCAGGGTAGTCCCCAATTCAATCTCATTCATGTCATTATAAAGGGAGGCACCCAGAGGGACAGTTGTGGTAATGGTACCGGAGCATAGGTGTATACAAAGCATGGAGAGAAACCCCAGAGGAGACCAATCCAGGTAACACTTTCATATTACACTTCCAGCCTCAGGAGCCTGAAGCCATAGATTTCCATCAGCTAAGTCACCAATCTATCCCCACCACACTAAAGCCCGGAGTATTGTACATAGGTAAAGGACAAGAAAATCCAAGGGAAAGTGCTGTGAGAAGATTCTGTTGTGTTTACAGAGCTGCAGGTTCCCCTAAGTGTCTAAAGCTGCTACCAAAAAAACCTAAAGTTTTTTGAGACTAGTGGCTATTCCTCAGCTATTTTAACATTATAGCCATAATCTGCATAATCACCACAGCGTTGGAGTTAAAACTGTAAATATTATAATGGTTGAACCAAGAAGTCTGCTTAGGCCCACTGTGGTGTCACAGGACAAGTTTGCTTCCATGCTATTTAAGGAGGCCAGGGAAGAGTCCCAGGGACCTGCCTCTGTTGCCTGTTCTAGCAGGAACTAGACACTGGGCAGGAGAGAAGATCAGCTGCAGGGCTTTTGCTTTTGAGGAGCTGTACAAAAGGGAATAGGTACAATCGCTAAGGTAAGCACCAAAACAGATGTATTACTGGTCCCCCCAAGGGATGAAATTACTCAGGTTTTGAGGAACAGATGGGAAGTGCTTTAGAGGAGATGGATAACAGGGCCTCCCACCAAAGAAAAGCAAAGGGACTATTGGACCTCAGCTCTTCCACATACTAGCTGTGTAGTCTTAGGGGCCACACAGCCTCTTAGTTTGAATTCTTTTCAGATTAACATCTACCTTATAAGGTAGTTGTGAGACTCAGTACCTGAAACATGGCATGCACTTGGCATATTTTAACTTTCTTGTTGCCCTGTCCCATACAAAGGTTTAGATATGATGGAGTATGTCTCAAACATACTTTACTTACTGAAAAAGAAAATACTGAGCAATTTGATTTGCAAATAAGGAGAATCCATTAGAGGCTTTTAATATGACATTGTTGTATCCAGTCTTCTATATATGGTCAAAATCAATTTTTTGTTTAGCCATGTAGATGTGCACATGATGTATGTATGCATATTACATGCAAATGTATATTTAAAGTATACATATCAACTTATTATTAGGGACATATGTCAGAAATGCCTGGAAAATGGGGTAAATAAGAGCCACGGAGGAAGGGTGGGTCCATATATGTACCCAAAGTGATTCTGATATGTCCATTGCTCTGCTCAGCTCATCTTTATTCTCCTAGTTGATCCTAACATTAATGTTCCATAAGTTGGCTGTGGTTATGGCAAAACAACTGCTACTATTTCAAGTGTTTGGCCATTAAAGGAGCATTACATACTATGACAAATTTCTTCCTGACATATACCAACATACTACTTTCTTTTCCCTAGACGTTCTGTTCCAAATAAGTATAAACCCAATACCTGTTTGCCATTGTGAGTCACTGATGACAGGATCGTCCTCAAGGTCTTAAAGCCCATCGCAATATCCAACAGATGAGCAGCAAAGAAAAAGTTGTTGTAGTGGCCCAGGACAGACATGGTTGTGTACCAGGCAAGGTACAGAAAGGACTGTGTAGATGAGAGAAAATTGGCAATTTTTCAGGGATTCATGATATGGTGGGCTCATTAAACTATACTCCCCTCATTTTGAGGAACAACATGAAGAAAAGGGGGCATAGGTGCTGGGGTGCTGTCTGTTATTCCAAGGTCTTACACTGAAGTCCCATTCATGTTATACTATTACACAAAGCAGTTTCCTCCCAGCACCTCTCAGGCTCCTGATCCATGATTACCCAGGGAGGCTGCCTAAGAAACTTCAGGGCTTGCTTATTCCCTGTGGAATCCAACAAGATCCCCTGACATGGGGCACAAGATCTATTTTTTTCCTGGTACTTACATTGTCAGTGAAAACCACCCCCAACTTCCAAATGTGGTACTTCATGTCGATGGAACTTAGCCTAAAGAGGAACAATAATGTCATAACTTACAATGCCTGTGTTAGGTGAGTGCTTAATAATGGGGTAAACATAGCTTCAACTGCTTTCAAGTTATATAGATTTCCCAGAGACAAAGAACAGTTTGGATCATGCATCTGAAAACCTTAGTCTTTGGGCAGAAGAAGTGATTGGCCATGAAATTTTTTAAAGCAGTCCTTTCCCAATTGGTAAGAAAACAAAGACAAGCTTTTTTTTTTTCCCCCTTCTAGCTCCCAGGAAAGGAATGAAAACAAGAATTTATCTCTGCCACTAGGACTTGAACTCCTCAGATCTGTACCATGACACCAGGGAGGCCGCCTCTGCTTTGGTCTCTTCTACTGGGCTAAAGTCAAGAGCGTTTTTGTCCAAACCCAGGAGTTCAGCGATGCGTTCCGCCCCATAGAGATCTCCATACTTGTTGATCACCTAAAGCAGAGAAATGACAGGGTGAGCTGTGGCTACACACTGCCACCCAACTTTTCTCTAGTTTTAAGGTCTTTGGAGTTTTGCTATACTCTGAGCTTTTTCAAAGGATTAAACAAGATACCATTCAAAACTGGTCAGAAAAGGAAACAGTTACTCTTGAAAAAATTAAAGAAATAATGGCAATTAAGTAGAAACTTCTTTTTAAGTAAGTGTCTTTGGAGAGAAAGGAAAGCCTACTGTGGAAAAAGCAGCACGGGTTGTGCAAGTGCTGAATGCAGATGAGTATGAGAGCAAAGCAGGAGCCCACATATGCAACCCTGCAACTGGTTCTCCTCCAGACACCATCTTAAGCCTGACATCTCACTTACTCATGTTAGTACACAAGGAGTGTAGGCAATTTACACCCCCCACACACACACAAGGCATACCTTTCTCTTCACAAACTTGTCCCAGTAGTTATTAGGAAAAGATCTGAAAATGAAGATGAAAAGGACAGGTTCTTAATTATTAACTTCAAGGCAAACACAGCAAGACATTTTACAGTTTGAATGTCTGGATCTGTGATCTCTTAGATTTCTGTCCTGCTCACTGAAGAATTCCAGCTGTGACTCATGTTCAGCATCATCCCAGGGCTCCTGCCTTCTAGCTGTACTGCTTGATATTAGCTCTGAGGCCCTTGGAAAGCCACTCAGCAGTTTCCATCTCAAAGTGATAGTTAAGAACAAGCAATCATGAGGGCACACTAGCAAGAAATTTACGCTGTTGGCTTTTTGTTTTGAAAACCAAACCTGCTTTGTGCACTTTTTAACTCCCCCTACCCCCATCTCCTCTGGTGCCCTGCTCCTGGACAAGTCTCATTACCACAGGCTCAGTGGGCCTCTTGCATCAATTTCACAATGAGAAGGAACTTAGGTTAATTTAGGCAGGGTTTGTATTGATCCCATGATCACCCACTTTTCATCACCATATACTCCCACACCTACTTTCCTCCAGGACTTAGATCCCTCTCTGCTAGAGGTGAAATCTTGTTCCAGGACATCCCAGCATCCTCAGAGACATGTTTCTCTGCCTGGAATTTTCTCTAGTTCAATTCCAAGGTTTTTCTTCTCATTAAACAAACAAACAAAAAGCCAAACAAACAAAAAACTGCCATCCTTGGGTATGTTAGCAAAAATGCTTAAAATGTGCTGCTTCTAACCAGAATTGAGTGGACCCTTGCTGGAAGTGTTTCCCATAGGGCTGCTGTTGGAGCAGAAGCAACCCTTGCTATGTGCATTCTTACCTTTTCTTTTTCTTTATCTTTGTGAGTTTGAGTCACATAGCAGTCTATAATTCTACAAAGATCACCAGTTCATGATAAGAAAATTAAGATCCTCCTCTTCCAAAAGGAAGCAGTCTTGGGGGTAAAAAAATCCTTACTGATCTGTTTTGGTTGCTTTTAAAATTGCTTATCCATTTTAATCACCTAATTACTAACTAAAAACAAATGTTTTTATGGAATAAAATTTTTATGGAATACACTGCCAATAGACAGATTTATAAGATCAAAATTATTTTTCCTCTCTTCTGTGTGTCTTGCTACTTAATTTGTCTTATGTATCACGTTTAGAGTCTACAAGAATAAAAGTCAAGCCTTCTTTCTCTACTACCTTGATACTCCTCTCCCATTTTGCTCTCGTCTCTGTTTTAGAAAGAGTTTTATTACATAGCTCTGGCTGGCAGAGACTTCACTGTACAGACGAAGCTAGGTTCAAACTTACAGTGATCTTCCTCTTGTTTCTAAGTACTGGAATTATAATGTGGGTCACCATGACCAGCTTTCTTCCCTCTTATATACAAATGTTCTCTATCATACACCTTGGTCTCTTGGTTCTATTTTGTTCCAAGTAGAATATTCCACAATAAATGCTAAAGGGCTGTGTATAAGACTTTCATGGACATGATTTTATCTTGGTCTCAGTATTTTGAGTGTCTGAACATTAGGGTCAAGAAGTTTCTTAAAGGTAGAACATACATTTTTATTTGGTTATTTGAAAAAATAAATAAATAAGGCCTAGGGGCTGGAGAGATGGTGTAGCAGTTAAAAGCACTGATTACTCTTCCAGAGGACCGGGGTTCAATTGCCAGCACCCACATGGCAGCTCACAACTGTCTGTAGTTGCAGTTCCAGACAAACACCAAGGCAAATAAATAAATAACTTAAAAAAAAAATAAGGCTTAGAGAACAGACTTGCAGAAAAAAAAAACCATAAAGAATATACTTAATCCTCAGCCACTTTAGTAATTGGTAAATGTACAAGAGGTGCCATTATAACTCACCAGATCACCAAAATTACCTGACACTAACAAGTGCTGGACAGGTAGAGAAGGAGAAAGTCTCTGTATAGCACTGTTTATAATGTATACTGTAACAAACATTTCCCATACTTTACTTGAGCAAATTCCCTTCAGAGAGAAGAGCTCTTTCATTTGTTCAGAGACACAGGGGTTTTATGGTAGTGCTCTTTGTAATAGCGGGAACCTGAATCAGCTGAAATATCTACTGTTTCAGGATATTTCAGGAAAATGCACTTGCTTGTAAAAGTCTTGCTTCTAAAACACTTAACATGGAAAACGTTACAGTTCTGAGAACAACTTGTCAACATAGATGAGTTCACTGAGGATCAGAAACAACACATAATGAGAAATAAAACATTCTCTACCAGTATAACGTAAGATGATAATCCCATGTACATAGAATTCAGAATATTTAAAGTGAAGAAGTGTGTTTATGTATAAGAAACTGGTTAAAATGTAAGTTAAAGCAAGATAATGTAGTGGGATTCAGTTGTAGTCTGGGGAAGCTTAGAGGTGGTCCAGACCCACAGACCTGCAGTCCCAGACCTACTAGCCCCACAGTCCAGACCTACTGCTTAGCCCCCCAACAATGACTCAGATGCTTATATTAATTTCATGCTGTCTGACCTGTGGCTCAGGAATAATGCTATGTAGCTCCTGCATCTTAATTCAACTCATTTCCATTAACCTGTCCTGCCATGTGGCTTGTGACTTACCTATTTTATTACATCTTGCTTCATGGGCGGCTGGATCACATCTCTCTCTGACTCCACCCTCCTTCCCCTATCTATGCTCATTTGCAATAATCACTTGCAATAAGATTATGACTCCATAAATAATAGCACTAATAACTCCTTCAGGATCAATATGATTAACCATTAATGGATATTACAGAATATGTTAGCTGGGGGTGTGGGGACATGACTAGGAGGATAACAGAGCTTTCAAACTAGCAATGACATTCTAGTTTTAATCTCTGTGGTTTGTTACTCTCTATTAAAACAAATGTACATATTTTATGGGTCCTTATGTGTACTTCACAATATAAAAACATAAAACTCAGAGTGGATAATAGGCACCAAGACTCAATAATTCCATGTAGCACAATAAGACAAATATATCCTACAATAACAAGTAATTATCAATTCAAAATAACTGGAGAAAACATAAAGGTCCCCAGCACCAGAAGTGATAATATTTTAGTACATAAAAATGCTGATTAGCCTGATTTTATAATATATACTTGATAATATACATGTGTTGAATTGTAACTCTCTATAAAGTAATTAAATGTTATATTATGTGTCATTTAAATTTTAATTTATATCTAAATTCTAAGAGAAAAGGCACCTATGTGTGATATGTGGTTACAGAAGGACAGAAGCTATTGACAGAATATTCCATGATGCCCTTGCTGTGAAAAAAAACATCTTTTACTACAGTTGCTCTACTTGCTAATGACTGTCCCCACTCACAAATAAACAGCATTGGCTGGTCTCCTTGGAACACAGACTGCATTGTTCTTAGTGTCTCAGGTAAGTTCTAGAAACAGAACGGCCTTTTTTACTAGCACTTTTACACTGTATCACATTGTCCCAGATTCGCATGTCCTGGGTATTCCAACAGAACATTAAATTACTTAATGCTATCCAAAATGTCTGTAATTTAATGGCAAAAGATGAAAAAATACATTTAAACTGCTATTGATGTTTCTCTTTGTATGAGGAGATGGACAGGCATCTATCTGCAGGTATGGACAGAGGTTAGGTTTTTATGGCTTATGTAATTTCCCCAAAGCCTTCCCTTCCTAGAGACTGATTAGTCTGGTTGTACCTTTATAGACCTGCCTCTCAGTTTCCTTAATCATCTTTGACTAAAAAGTAATTGCCCTGGAATCAGGATCCTATTTAATATGCATATCTTAATTGAAGCAGCTAGAAGTTTTAACACAGTTGCCTTTACTTATATATTCACTTTTAATTCTTTACTCTCACTTCAAATAATTTATCTTACAATTTTCATAGTTGTGAAATATTGGTATTAGTTGTGAATGTATTGTCATTTGCCCATGGTGTTGCCCAGGGTTGGAATAAAGGGCACTTACGGTGTGTTGATCACCAAACGGTCCCACTGCCCCTTGATGTCATCTTCAGATGGCTGTTCAGTGATATATAGACCATCAAACTCTAGCTTCCTGGCAATTTCTTTCTCCCTTTTGAATACCACCAGAGGCACCTACAAATGAGAAGACACTCAGTATCTAAAGGTTTGTGACAGTTACCTTCTCCCAGGACATGTCACAAATTAATCTTCCTGCATAATGGCAGTAACCCTTTATACTGGGATTTAATGCAAATGTTCATGTGTATGTATGTATATAGGTATGTATATATACATGTCTGTATGTCTGTGTACCATTTGTATGCCTAGTGCCCAAGGAGGCCAGAATAGATCATCAGATGCTCTGAAGCTAGAGTGGCAGGTGGTTGTGAGTGGCCTCACAGTGTAAATGCTGGGATTTAAACTCAGGTCCTCTGGAAAAGCAGCAAGTGCCCCTAACTGTTTTGCCTTGTCTCTAAGTCTGATTTTTTTTTAAGGTTTTTTTTTTTTTTTTTTTTTTTTTTTTTTTAAGGTAACTGGTTATATAGCTAATAATACTAAGTGAATCTCACTCCTTGGCTAATACACCCATCCCTTCAAAAGTTGAGTTGAGCTGATCCGAGTCACTCTTTAAGGTTAAACAGCAGACAACAGTAAGATATGCATGAGTCCTGAAAAGACTATGTTTAGTTCCAGGCCCGAACAGGATTTGTCTACTAGGAGTTCCAGGCTTAGAACTGAATGGAGAAATAGAAAAGAAAATGAACCATTTTAGAACAGATTGGTCAGCCCCATGAATTGATGGCCATGTCCCAACAGTCACTAGTGGTAAGGGTCATATTCATGTCCATGGCCTAAAGGTTAGTGCATGAAATGTGTCTAGATAGTTGCAGCGGTATAGTTCAAAGGATTCTGTGCATACTTGTTACATACTGATGTTTTCTTTTTTCCAGTAAACTTGCTTCTGGTCACTCTCTTACACAATATACTGCTTATTTGTGGTAGACACATTCCAAACCACCCAGGCAATCCCTGAAAACATGGATGGAACCAAACTTGTATGTACTATGCTTTCTCTTAGACGAAAGAAACTTGACAGCCTTTTCCATCATAACTACCTACTGAACACTGTGGCTTTGACTCTGGCAAGCTAAGACATGACAGTAAAACAGCTCTTATTTCTTTTTTCCTTTCCACAGCTTCATAGGTTGAAGATGCTCTTGCAGTAGACCTTAGTACCCTCATCTGATTCTCTTTTCATCCCTTGTTAAGAACTGTCACATCTTGAACACTTTGTATCTTCCCTCTGGCACTGTAGAATTTCCAGTATTGGGACTCTTAAGTAAAATGAAAATCACTTGAATATGAGCACAGTGCTACCCTGCCAGTCAATGTGATAACTGAGAGGGCTAAGTGACTAGCAGATGGGTAGAGTACACTGTGTGATTACATTGGGCAAAGGGTGATCCATGTTCCAAAAAGTCAGAATTGGATTGTATAAAGTTTCATTCTACTACTTAGCACATTTATATTTTGTTTGTTTATTGAACTTTTACGTAATTTTTTGGACCACCATTTACTACAAATAGTTGAAACCAAGTATTAAGGGGGTGGATGGGTGGGCGTGGTATATAATTATAACTTTTTAAAAGACAGAATCTCATTATGTAGTTCAATCTTGTCTGAAACTCTACATAGTTCAGTGTGGTCTAAATTTATAGCAGTCCCTCCTATTTCTCCCTCCCAGGTGCTATGATTACAGGTGTCTACCACCACACTCACCTTATCTTAGACTAGATATAGTAGCATGACTGTGGTGGTGGTTAGTCTCCATTGGCAGCTTGATCAACTTTAGAATGATACAGAGGAGACACTGCCTCTGAGGACATTCCCAGAGAGGTTTAACTGAAGAGAAAAGGCCTATCCTGAACGCAGGTGGAAGCATCCCATGGGCTGGAACATGGGACTGAATAAAAGAGGTTAAAAAAAAGAATCTAGTAGAATGCCAACATTCTCCCTGCTCCTGATACTTGATCTGAGAGAGCCTTACCCTTTTGCCACCACAGGGGAAGCTTGCACTGCCGTGTCTTCTCCACCATGATGGACTGAGTCCTCAAACCAAGAACCAAAATAAATCCCTCCTCTCCTAAATTTGCCTCCATCGGGTGTTTTGTCATGGCAATGGGAAAATTAACAATCAAGTTAGACAAAAATATAACTGGAGATCACAAACAGGGATGAGAAGCAACGCAGTTACCTTAACTAATGGGATAGATTGAGAGAGGTCAGAAAGTGCCATTGAAATCCCAGGAAATGAGAAGAACAGCTAGGCCTCTTCTAAATAAATAGATAATAATTCTTTATACAGAGCCTAGGTATCTCATTCATTTAGGATGCTTTTAATTACTTGATGGCATCTTTGGGACATTAGTTTGCAAACGATGTTTTAATGTTTTTTCTCAAAGGTCATTACATTCATATCATTTACGCTTTGTTATTTCTGAGACAAAGGGGTAAGAATTGTTTGTAAAAACTTACTTCCTTCCTCTTGTTCCCTCCCACCCCTGAAAACAGAAGACCACACTGACCACCACTGACAGATAGGAGGCAAAAGGGATGATGTTAGGCATAGCACACCGTGAGGAGTCAGTGGCTGCTGCTGGCTCAGCGATGACATGGGCAGGGAGGCAGAACTGAAGCTGTTCTGCTGTCTGTAGGGAAGACTCTTAAAACAAAGCACCAAGATATCCATTCATTACTGATATCTAGGACTCTAAACATTGCACTTTGTCCTTCAAGGTGTTTGTACATCCTTCAGGTTTTAATCCACTGTATCTTCTACAGTCACCAGGATAATTTGTACCTCGTCCAACAAGCTCTTGGATTTCAGATCCAGAAACTTCAAACATGTTTTTGGGTTTACTGTTGACCATGTTCTAGGTATTTCTGTACAACCTTTTTTTCCTGAAATGTTAATTATTATTCTACTTCTCATTTTTTAATATAAAAACAGCTCTACGAAGGTCACATGGGACAAGAGTTATGAGTTCAACCTGGACAGTCTGGCTGCAGAGTCCATGCTTTAGTAGTTACAAGGGCAGACTCTGTACAACAGGGGAGCACCTGTTCTCTCCAGGAGGGAAGATGGGATTCTCACATGATACTGTTTTACCAGGAGAAGAAAGGGACACAAAGATAGGAATAAATTTTTTAAATTCTTTCCAAGAAGATAACTTAGTGTATAGGTGAGGATACTGCCTACATAATAAAACAGGAAAATGTAACAAAAATAAAGTATTTATAAAAATTGGTATGATAGTTATAGTTAAGCTATCAACTTGTCAACTTAACAAGACTCAGCATCACAAGGAAACACCTCTACGCCCATCCATGAAGGTGTTTTCAGAGAGGGTTAACTGATGAGGAAAGATACCCCTCGAAATAGGTGACACTATCACATGGGGTTCAGGTCTTGGACTGAATAAAAAGGAGAAAGTGGATGACCAGCATTCACTGTTTTCTGTGAATGTAATGTGACCAGCTGCCTCACCTTTCTGCTTCCACAACTAGAGCATCTCTCTCTGCCACACTTTTTCCATCATGATAGATTAACCCCCCACAACTGAGTTCCAAAATAAGACCAATGTTTTTACAGCAACAAGAAAAGTAACTCACACAATCATGGTCTAGAAATAGAAATGACCACAGAATTCAAAACTGAATGATTGAAGATGTATGTACCTGCAGCAGTGTCTAAAGATGGCCCAAGTGAATGATGCTTCCAGGTTCATGATTTGAGCTACCTCCATATGCAATTGTGAATCTGGGCCATCATGTGACTTGCTTTAACCAATAGAAGGTATTAGAAATGACAGTGACAATATGGCTAATTCCAGGTCTAATCCTTAAGCTGGGCTAGCATTTTCAGCTTCTGTGATCCTTAGGGAGACTCTATGTTATCCATACAAGAAGTCTATCCTACTGCAGAGATTACATGGAGAGGCCATGTGGAGAGAGAGATGCTCTGTGTCTACATGGAAAGAGGAAGATGGACTCCCACTACTCCAGCGGAGATCCACTTCTTAGCTGTTCCTCTGCTATGACACAACACACATGAATGCTCCATTTTCACCTACTTGAGATCCCAAAAAGCATGGAGCAGAGGAATGACTGATTGTATCTGTAGTTCTAAAAAAAAGTTGGTTCTTCACACCAAATTTTGGTATGGTTTGTTATGTAGATAACTGAAACAGGAACACACCATTTAGATCCATCTCGGGTCTCAAATGGTTACAACCTAATGGAAAGGTACTTTTTATAAAAACCCAACAGCAACTAAAATATCACAAGAAGCTCTCATGGCTAATTTCATTTGTGCCTTAGCCTGATGACTCTGGCACTAAGAGATGCCTGAAGTGCTTCTCCTACAGCATGGTTGTCTATAGCTCACCTTGCAGATTTTCATTTAAAAGCCTTTAGTTGGTGATTGAGAGCCTGCAGAGCCTTGCTCTTCTAGCACTATAGAGAACAAGGAGCTGGTGGAACTCAAAATGATAATTCTTCCTCAAGAAGTCAGAAGAGACGTAGAGGGACAGATGGCTAGAATGCTCACCTTCAGGCAGTAATAGCCCACCACACAGACCAGAGAGATGATGGTGTGAATAATGGCCAGGGCACGCAGTGTTGGTGCCATATACCCGGTGCTCTCCTGAAGAACAAAGAACACTACCGCTTCTTCCTCATCTTCATCAAAGGAGTTCCACAGGTTTGCAACATCCTCTGTCTCTTCCTCTAAAGGTTCTTCAGTAACCTGGACCAAGACACACCCATAATTATCAGAATGAGTTTTATTCACTGGGTTCTTCCTAAAGAGTTTATATCATTAATACACACAAATATTAACAACTCAATGTTACCTGCTGAGTAAATGAGGCCTTTAGATAACTTACTGATAGGAATCTCCAGTGTTCCTAATAGTTGCAAATATTTGCAAATTTGAAATTTGCAAATAAGAAATCTTATCTCTTGAAAAGAAAAAAATTAAATTATGAGGATTTTATTATCTGTGTTGTAATCCAATGCAGGTCCATGTGGAACATAAGCCCAATTCATACACATTCAATATTTTCCATTCTTCCTCTTGTTCGTAGCTTCCCCTTCTGTTTCTACAAATGACTCTCCAGTCTACAACCTCTCAAACTTTTACCCTGAAGCTTCAAGTGCCTACTAGCTGTCTCTGCCTGGATGAATGGAGTCCTCTCAGCCTTAGTATATTTTAAACCAATGACACATACCTTACTATATCTTTTATGGGCAACAAAATTCAGTAGTTTGTCAAACTAAAGGTTGATATAGAGAAAAAAATGGCGGCTGGAGAGGTGGCTCAGAGGTTAAGAGCACTGGCTATTCTTTCAGAGGTCCTGAGTTCAATTCCCAGCAACCACATGGTAACTCACAACCATCTATAATGAGATCTGGTGCCCTCTTCTGCTGTGTGCAGGCATATGTAGAGGCAGAATGTTGTACACATAATGAATAAATAAATCCTTAAAAAAATGAACTGCTAGTATTAATCAAGAACCAGCAGAAAGACAGAGGGGGAAAAAGCAGACTATGTCAAGAATCTAGAACTGTTCTACTGTTCTTTATTCATTAACAACCATTTACATGCAACATGTAAGACCCACTTATCCATGTTCAGAGTCATCAGTTATGGTGAGGGGACCCTTTGTTCATAACACTTACTAATGCTTCCTCCATGATAGTTTCTCATATGTGTCAACACTGATGGATCCTATGATTAGTCTGTTCCTCAAGGAAAGAAGTGTATTCATTATTCATTCCAAACTGTCCCAGAGATCCACATAGTGTGTGTAGTAGTCTCAATATTTGAAGATTAAGTAAATAGAAATCTATACAGTTTAAACAGCTTCCTGGTTTCCTTTTCTTGTCAGCATTCTTCTGTTGCTAACATTGTACATTGTTTAGAGGTATCATAGGAATTTCTAGGGACATGAAATTTTTGTTCCAAGTAAGAATAACAGTTTTTGTTATGTTTTACCCCATGTATAGCATGCTTAGTCTGTTGTATATTTAGCAAATAACTTCTCAATGAAGTATCACCTTATAAAAAAGCAGGATGAAGTTGATAGCGAAGGCTACAAACAGAGCAAGGAACCTCAGGTTGTAGAAATTCCTGGCCAGGTAGTGCTGAAAAAGAAGAAGATAAGCAGACAGAAGAGCCAAGGATAGGAAGGAGAACCACTCCTTCAGTCCAACACTGAAAGATGTATCCTGGGGAGAGGCTTCCAGGAGTATCTATGCCTCAGTTCCCATTCTTTAAGGAAGCCCTGGCCTTCTTAGCACAGGCACATTGTTTGAGGGAAACCAGAAATATTGATTATTTAAATGGATTAAGAGAATGTCTGAAGGAACCTTACCTTGGTCAGGACCCAGTAAGCCAGATCTCTCAACATGCCACCAGCAGAGAGTCAAGCAGTCCCCTCCCTTGAACACAGTGCAGCCAGACTGTGACCCTGAGTTCTTATCCCTTTCTGAATCACAGCCCTAGGAACCTCCCTCATCTACCTCGTAAAAGTGTACACTCTCCCCACTGCCATTGTTCCTGGATCTCAGCCCTCAGAGGATGGACCTGCCAAAGCTACAGGGAACTCAACACTGCATGGGGCCTCACCAATGGTGCCAGCTAACGTGGAGTCCTGGTTGAGCAGCCAGTGAATCAGGGGGCAACTGCTCAGAAAAAGAACATTACACACTACACTAAAGCCTGCTTGTACCTACAGTAATGATATTTTGGGGGGTTAGCCGAGCAACATAATCTCATAAAGAACCTTTCTTCATCCCAATTGATTGATTTACTGAAATTTTAGATCTGGATCAGCTAAGTCCACATATAAATTAATCTGCTTGGGAGTGGTACCAGGTAAACTCCGATTTCCTTCAACACAAGAAGAAGAGGAAGATAAACAAAAGGAGAACAATGAGAATGAGGAAGTGAAGAGAGCATGTCTAAGGCAACGTGACATCAATCAGTGGCCATCTCTCTGAGGTCCGCCAGGGCAGCGCAAGGCTTAGAGAACTCACCAGTAACTTGGTCTGATAGATTTCCAGCCCTTTGAAGAAATTGGCCATGAAGGCTTCTGGCTTCTCAGCCTTCTGACTGCGCCGCCGTGTCTTCTTCACTGTTACTTCTGCCCACGGGTACTCAGCTTGTCTCTCCTCCTTGATCTTGTCTTCCTTTTCTCTGTCTTCCATGCTGCAGGGGTGACATGCTGACTCAGCATGCAGGAGAAAGGTGGGCCAAGCTTGGTTCTTATCAACCCATTCTCTAGGCACAAAATCTAAATTTAATGAGTAGTGACCATTTTGATGATCCAGCCTGTACACTGGGTATAATATGAGTTTGTGCTATTTAGGAATTACACTTAACAACCCTTTTTCTCCCCCTTCAAGAATGTCCTTCCTTACTA
The DNA here is from genome assembly GCA_004025045.1 of Sigmodon hispidus. Classification (NCBI taxonomy): domain Eukaryota; kingdom Metazoa; phylum Chordata; class Mammalia; order Rodentia; family Cricetidae; genus Sigmodon; species Sigmodon hispidus. Next base: position 24,433 of record PVIH01005590.1, read on the forward strand.
AATAAGCTGATTTAGGGTTAGCAATGGTATCTACTCCTGTAACCTTGAGAAGAAATTAAATGTGATGTCTAAAAGAGCTAAGTATTATTATTTAATGAACATTATAAATTGTCCATCAATGTTTTATGAACTTGCTAAATGTAGATGTTTGATAATTTGCCCAGTCAATGAAACCCTGATGTGCTGTTGGAATTATAAGATTAATAAGTGTATTATAAAGTTAAGGTTTAAAAAAAAAAAAAAGGCACGCCCAGGGCTTGTAGAACACCTGTTGCTCACACTGATGGAAATCGGCTTTACTATTTACCACAGTTACAGAATGGCAGCTGCCATCAAACATTATCCACCAGGGCAAGCAGAGTAGCCCACACTACCAGGAACTTACTCAGCCTTCTCGGATTCAGCCTTTCCTTCTGCCTCATGCCCGGCTTTCATCTCTGCTGCCTAGGTAAAAAAAAAAAAACACAGCAACCAGTCAAGGATTCCTCAGAGAAACTAGTCAAGATGAATTGTTCTCTTTATGGTTAAAAGTCCTAGTGCGTGTGTGCATGCATACATGCCTCTCTCTCTCTGTGTGTGTGTGTCCACCTTCTGACCCACACCTTTCCTTCAGCTTCATCCAAAATTGCAGGGTATAAAGTGTCTTGCTTGTCTTGTAGTACATTAATCCTGTTGCTATGTAGAGATGCTGAGACAGATCTCAAACCTGAAAATCCAGTGGTCCTCCTATTTATTCAGCTCAAGTAGGGAGCTCCATGGAAACAGACAAGAGTTAGGACACGGATGTAGGGTATCTCATCTGGAATCCTCCTCTATCTGAAAAGCTTCCTGCCTGATGCCAATTCCCCTGTCATTCTCCTCGTCCCTCTGGTTAATAGCCACTGCACTCAGAATAAAACCAAGCTCCTCAATGAGGTCAGCCTACCATGTAGGGTCCTGACTTTCTCTCCATCTTTGGTCTCAGGTAGTATTACTTGGCTTACTGTTTTTCTATTCAAATGCTCCAACCTTTCCTGTCATGGAAAGGAGTCTGAATCCTTCTATGCACTAGTGACTTTTCAGTACTCTTACTGTCTGCCTAGATCATGATGCCCTGGCTTTTGATATTCCTTTCATGCATCAGGATTTGGCTCAGATAATATCTTTTCAGGAGCCTTTTTGGCTGCAAATGCTATCAAGAATTTTGTGTCTATCCAGAGGACCTAGATAATTCCACCATGTCCCTTCTAACCCATTTGTTTGTTTATTAATCTGAACAAACATCACCAATGATAATTATCTTATTTAATTGTTATCATTTCCCACTTGAGACTAAGCTCCATGAAAACAAAACTATTTTTTGTTGTTGTTGTTAACCAGAACAAAGTCTGGTGCATGTAGTACTTGAATTTGTTTCTTTTCTTTATCAAATGGTTCTATGTAATCAGCCTATCCAAGAGGCAATGCAAAATGAATGAAGACAGTAAGGACACCTATTCTGATCCTTCTCTCCATGGCCCTCCACACTTCTCCATTCCCTAATACTTCCTTTGGAGCATACTTCTTTGCACTAATTTGTTCAGTGTCTGTCTTTTCTATAAAATTACAAGGAAAAAGGCTTTCTCAGTTATCACTCAATTCTCAGGCCTCAGAATAGTGACATATGCATGTTCTGGTGACAATGGTATTAATAAATGGATGTGGTCTTTGTCTGCAGATTCACTTCTTCCTTTAATGTTAAAGTGGTGCAGTGAGTTGGATGTTGCAAGAGAAGAGTTATCCAGAACATCCCCTGGCCAAAGGCCTCTAAATTACTTTTGTCTTATCCTTTGGTCTAGTTGACTGACTCAAAGCCCTAATGACATAATAGGCTGTCAATAAATAGTAGTAATTATCATCATCAATATCACATGAAGTTGCTAAGTATTAGTGTTTAGTAACCTTTCTAGCTAATGAAACTCTGATTTATTGGGATTATAAAGAGAAACAGAACACGTCTCACATAGTGCTTCAGTGAAATGAAATTCATCAGAGCTTACAGGGTATATGGAAATATTGCCTCATAAAAAATCTCCTCATTCATTACACTTGGTTTTCTGTGCTCTTGCTGAATCAACCTGTGCACCATGAACACTAACTTAATAAAAGTCTGAAGCAGGTGAAGATCTCAGATCATAATATGTTCAAGCTCTACAGTATAGACTAGAAGTCCTCTTGGCCAAACACTGAAATACCCATCTAAGTCACAATGTCCCCATACCTGGAGAATCTGGAATGTTAGAACAATCCTATCTGAACCAGCATTAACATTACTACCTGCACAAACTGTGTACTAATTGTATGATACCGTTACAGTCAGATGTGGACAGGGACAACAGACAGGAATTATACTTACCTGAGCTTTCCTTTTTTTTCGAACAGTACTCTCTAATGTAGGGGGTTCATCCTTGCCAATGATTTCAGAGAGGTCACCCAGTCCCACTTCAGGCCCTTGTTTTGGACCACTTTCTTTCTTTGAGTGGATTCCAAAGAGGTCTGACATAATGTCTGTATCTCCTGGCTCACCCTTTACAAATCGGACCAGCTCAGTGGTACCACTGGACTCAACTACTTCTGCCCTGTCAGCCTCCATTGCATCATCATGGATCCCAAATTGGGTGGGGTCAGGCATGTCACCTAGGATCTTGGTCACTCTGATGTTCTTTGCTCCTTCTACAAGGCCCCCTCCAAACACTGTGTTCCAGAGGATCTGAAAGATTCCTCCCAGGATAGTGGAAAGAAGCTGCAAGAGGCCCACAGATAGCATCCAGAAGAAAGAGAAGAACACCTGCCCCAACTCCTTTGCACTCATCTTTTTTACATTTCTGTACTGTTTCCTGAGGTTCTTCAGGGTTGCCCTCTTCAGAAAGTTGGTGACGTTTCTCTTTGCTGAGGCACAGGCCATAGCAAAGGCAGAGGCACACTCAAAAGGCTTTTCTTCCTCCTCCTCCCCCTCCACTTCTATCACATAAGCAGAATCTTCACCTTCTTCCTCTTCCTCTTCCGGTCTGTCAGGTGAGTCAGATTCTGAGATCTGAGATGCTAATTGCATCTCGAAGATTGTGTCCTCACAGAAGCTCACAAACAGCTCCATCTTCTCTTGTTCTCCACCTTCATTGACGACATCAAAGATGAACTGTCGCTTGGATTCCTTCACTTGAGGCTTTTCCCACTGAGTTCGACTGGATTCACTGATCTCAAAATAAACACGCTCAATCTTCTTGGCCCCACCCATGATCTCGATTCGACCCAGGTATGGTTCAAAGTAATTTAGCACACTTTCTGCTGGGTCCAACAAACACTTCAGGCGAGAATCATTTGGCATGTGTTCAGAGAGATTTGTCAATAACACTGCCACATTGAACCCTATGTCCTTGGCTGGCTCATGGAACCGCTCTACAAAATCAACATAATTAAACATGTCATTCTCATCAGCCTCGGTACATGAAAGGAGAAAGTCAATCTCTGACTGTGTATATTGCTTTAGACCTTCCATGGCCTTCTGGAACTCTTTTCTGGAGATGATCCCTTTACCATCTGGGTCATATTCTTTGAAGGTGTCTGAGCTGGTTAAGTCTTTAAGTTTCAAGAACATGTCAAAGAATTTCAAGATCATCTCTACATTAGTCGATGATTCTACAAGTGTGTCAACCATCTGCTTTCCGATAGTTCCGTTTACCACATTTCCTGTGAGGCAGGTTCAAAAAGACATACAAATACATAAATGAATCCAAGCTATCATGTAACTGGACAGGTAACTCTTTTTAGAAGACTTATGTGCCAAATTAGTCAGTTCATTTCTGACCATGATGATTTAAAAGTAGAGAGAAGCAAGCCATAACAACTATCCCACCAGGAGCCAAGGGAGAAGAAATCAGGGTAGGAGGGAAATGGCCAAGCCATGGCCTTGTTTCTGCCCTGGGGTCGTTCCACTATCAGATATCTGGGAATGTGTAGGGATACATGGTGTCCTTTTGATCCCTTCTGTCCTGGGACGGTGCCCACTTAGATGGCTGGCATACACACTGGCAGCCAGATGTGTCAAAAAGCAATGGGGAGAGCGAGAGGAGAGGGGGTGCAGAGCTTGGAGATTTTCCCCAGTTCATTCTGGCTTTCCTATTGGCATCAAATGAGTTGCCTTCAGGCTTTGTCCATCACACCATGTGCCCCTCACTCATTTTTTTTTCTTTCTGAAAATTTGTCATTCTAACCAATGTCTTATGACATCAATGATCTGCCGGAAGGATAATCTCTGTGATTAGTAAGGTTACTGCTCAGACCAATTACAATCATGTGAATGCCTAGTTATACCAAACAGCCCAACCTTCCAGTAGGGACAGAAGCATCACCACCATGTCCTGAAGGAGATCCAAGAGTTCCTTCAGCAGCTCGATCTGACTGGAATCCTAGAACAGAAACAGGAAATACCCCTGAGCTATCTGATCCCTGAGCAAAGTAAAGGGCAGTGAGCAAGGAAGGCCTGCTCTGGAAAGGTTAGGTGAAGGCTGTGTCAAAGTCAGGAATGAGCTCCCTTCTTGCTGTGAATGAAGGCGGCCCGTAATACGGGGAGGCTCATCCATCAGCGCTCCTTCACACTCTCCTTAGTACAAATGTGGCAGATTACTGACTGTTACTCAATGCTACCTAACAGACCCATCCACTGAAGAACAATCAAGTACTTACTCAAATTTATTTGGCATTTTCTATACTGGAGGACTAGCCCCCAACCCCAAGCTTCATGGAAGATATTGTGGTAATAAGGAAATATTAAATTACCAAATAGATTCTCCTTTCTTCCTGGATTAGTTTAACCTAGTGTTGTAGTTGGTGATGATTAGGGTGTCATCGAGTTCTTAAAATAACAGGCAAGCACAGAAACTCCCCTGGATGGTCTTGATGTTCTGTTTGGTTTTAATTTAAGCAATACAGACGAGTATTGCAAAACAAGCCCTGTGCTGCAAACTCTTTGGCATATATAGGATGGTATATGAAGATCTCACCTCAGGGTAAAATTAAAATTAGAAAATGATGCTTGGCAGAATAATCTAAAAGTAATTTTTAATAAAATGTGGGTTCTTTGGGGTCACATTTCTTTTACAGATTCTTTGTCTCTCTTATAAAAAGATACAGCTCTTTGCCTGGCCACTCTGTTTCCTTACCTATTATGTATCACAGCTACATTTGAAAGAAAAAAAAACACAGAAGGACAGAATATTAGACCTGAGAAGGGGCCTCACACCTCAATCCTTCTAACCCTAAACATTTTATAGATAATGAAACCAAAAGCCAGAAGTGGTAAGTTTCTAAAAGTCACTGATGAGGAGGTGGCAGGTGAGGGAGGGCTCTTTTCTCCAGAGCCTCTACACCACACTGTCATGGTTGACACAGACATGGACATGTTACTGCCAAATTAGTAGTCCCCCCAGCTCTCTTCCCATAAGGCCAGAGTCAAAAGGGGAAAAATGAAGGGTTAAACAGCACATTCCAAAAGAGAGGAGGCAGGTATGATAGCCTTGAAAATTTTGGATGTACATTATTTAAATTAATGCTGAAAATGTCCCTCTAATCAGTCTGAAACACATCTTGAAGTGCTCCCTCATGTGTTGCCATGGAGAGAGGTGATCAGCTACTACATATGCCACATTTATTTGTTCATAATAAATGCTCTGAGTGATTCTGATTCATCTTGCCAGAGAGATGGGGAGAAGGAGAGGTAGAAATGGGGAAAGAGGGGAAGCAGGAATAAGGAAAGGGTATTTGTGGATGACAATGACATGCAACATTTGGCAGGTGAGAAAGGTTGGTAGATAGTATTCTAAAATGGCAAGACCATGATAAGGAAGGGGATCAGTACCATGGAAAGCAGTACTGAGGCAGTTATAAAATAATAGGTTGATGAGAAACAAGGAAGAAAGAAGCTGCATTCATGCAGAAGCCCCCTTAATATTCAACCCACACACCCCCAACTTCCCAGGCATTCATCCCTGCTTCCCATTTTGGTCCTCAATTTCAAGAATGAGACCTAATCTGCTTGGCTTTTTCAGCTTTTGATTAAGCAGCCACATTCACAAGGAGAAGTTTAAAGGGTTAGAATTAATCCAACATTTCACTGTAATGGAATATGTAGGGGAACAAGCCACAGTACCTGAGAGAGCTTCATCTGCATGTTAGCAAATACATGGAGAAATCCAACCACCGCATCCCACAGCCTACTGTGAGCTAGGCTCTGCTGGTTCCCAATGCAAGGTCCCTGTGGAGAGAAGGGTTACTTAGAAGCTTTCCTAGGAGGGCATTTGACTTTGGTTTATGTGAGAGGGCAGGACTTTCCAAATTCATATATTTCATGGTTCAATATTTTTCCAAGATACTTTTCATTCTTTCTAATTATATAATATTCTATCTAGGAGGGAAATGGGGACTATACAGCTTAATGATTATCTTTTAGCTTTAGAATGAAGAATATAGTTAACAAAATAGTTAAGTATTGTAGCTAAAGTGGATCTGAAGGGTATTCCTCTACACTTCTTTGCCCATTGTTTGCCCTGCAAGGCCTTCTAAGGAAGTCAGGGGTATTGGAGACCACAGTATAAAAACCACCTGTTGCTTTCAAGCAAAACTACATGTAAGTGCTACAACCTCTGACTAATTAAGATATATCTTAGCAATAATCCAGGGATCAACTATTTCTTGAGTTTTCATATTAACATAATATAAATATCAGAAATAAATACCTCCTCAGATATTTTTTTCAGTGCCGAATGTAGAATAACTTAGTTACCAGTTTGTATTTCCATGATAATAACCTTCCTACTTATGATCATTATTAACACTATAATAGTCTGTAATTTTTTTCTTTTACTTTAGTCAACTTTCTCTTCAATAAGAAATATCTAAAAGAACACAGATACTATCTCAAGAAAGGAAGAGTCCTAGTAGGCTTTCCAGGAGAAAGTTAAGAAGAAATATTGTCTATTTCCCCAAATCAGACAAACGTGTTCAAACATTGCTGTTTATCTGTGTTCAGTTTCTTATCCCTAGAGGCCAATGTGGTTGTTGAAAGAAACACATATTTACAGAACGCAAGCTTCGCTTTGTGTTAAGTACTCCAAGAGAAATCTTTCTCTGTTGGCAACTTTCCCTTTCTACATCTACCCTTGGATAAGATACTATTGTCCTTTCCTAAGTGAAGCCCTTCTTTTTATTTTGAGTTTAAATACAGTTTAACTTTGTTACATTAAAAAAACCCAACTCACTTTCTAGGCAGTACATGACTAAGGTTCATATTTATTTTTATGAGAAAAAAACAGTTCGAGTGAGCTAGTTGCCTCATGACAAGGACACTGGATGAAAACCAAATTGCCTCCCTTTTCCTTTCTTCTCTCTCTCTCTCTTTCTTTCTTTCTTTCTTCCTTTCAGTATTGGGAATTGAACCTGTGGTCTCACACATACAAACAGTCATTCTACTATTAAGCTATTACTACAACCCCTTTAAAATAATCTAAATTTTGAGACAGGAGCTCCTTAACCCAGCTGGCTTTGAACCCACTCTCTGCCCCAGGCAGATCCCAAGCTTGTGATCATTCTGCCTCATCCTATAGATGATGTCTTTTATAGAACAAATTCCAACTCCATGAGATAAGAAAAGAGCCACACTATGAAATTTATTTTTGACTTACAGAATGAGGAGACAAGGAAATGATGGTACACAAAGAAGGGGATGGGACAGCCCTCATGTCTTTTCCTGTTTCTTCTTTGGTTACAGCAAACCAAAGTAACTACTGGCATTATTTTTTAATGAAGTCTCTCACAATCCTATCTCCATGACTTCTTCAAAAGACCAATGTAAATCTTTCTTTATCTACAGTTTGTATGTCTCTGTGATGACGATAAAGCCCTGAAGTTCATAAGAGCTTCTCTCCCATTAAACTCATACATGTGTGGTTTGTTTGTCTTATTTCTTTGTTGTCTGACTGTGAGTCTCAGTATGCTGTTGAAGCTATTATCAATTATGTTTTGTGCATAATAGTTACGATTTGAGGTATAATACATATGATTGACTGTTTCAAATCATGTGTGATCATCTCATATCAAATATTTCATTGTGTATATGCATTTTTAACTATACTATAAGCTCTTTCATGGTAAAGACAATATATTATATTCTTTCCAGGAACCAAGATGCTAACACAAAATAAATGTTTTGTTTAATTAGTAAATGAGCAAATATTTTATTCATGAATTTTTTGGTTATTATAACATTAACAAAGTCTCAAATATGCTCCAAAAAAATCTTGTATCACAGAAGGCTGATATGGCTACTGATTATATAAGCAAGTTTACCTACAAACATCATTCATCCTCTTCGCAGTAGGTAGACTGTTTTAGGAAATGAATAGAAAATTTATGAAGAGAGGAAGAATACTAGAACATTAAGACATTCACCTTGAAATCCACATGGCATTACTTGACTTGACATTACTTTTTCTTTAGTAAAGAGCTCAAAGAGTCTGAATTTTTATTGTTATTTATTTGCTTTTGTGGCAGAGTCTCACTGTATTGCCTAGACTAACTCTAAACTCAAGATCTTCCTGTCTCAGCCTCCCAAGCCCTGGGATTTTAGGTCCATGAGAGGAAGAATTGGGGGTTGAGGAGTATGCCATTTGGCAAAGTGGAGAGAGAGAACATGAAAAGGGAGGGGCCAATGGTGGAGTGCCTTCGTAAGTAGAGCCTGATGTCAGAACACTGAGTAGGCCTGGCTAATTGTCACTGACCAGGGCTTCAGGAAGTGGGATAGAATTCTTTTTTTTTTTTTTTAAATCCAGATTCTATATTTCTCCATCTTTATAGACTATTTTACAATCACACACAATGCAAAGTTCCATGTTTCTTTATAGCTGATCAGTGTTGTGGGATAGAATTCTAACACACATGCCACCATAAGTAGGTTGGATTCTGTTTCTTTTCTTTTTTGAAATCCCTACTAGAATATTGTTTATGTCATTGTACTACAATTCTGTAAACAATTTCCCTACCTCACTCTATGCTTACTGAACATCAGATATTACAACATCATTAGATATTCTAGACTGAAAAATTTTAAGGTAAATATATATATATGTATGTAAGATGTATATATATATATATATATATATATATATATATATCTTAAAATATAACCTTAAAGTTCATTTAAAGTTATCAGTCTAGAAAGGAATAAAAATGTAATGAAGTAAATGAAAATGAAGTGTGACAACACAATAAACAGGTCCCACTATGGAACCACAGACTAGAGGTTCTTATAGACCACAGCTTCCAATAATTCCTTTTTCTAATAAGAAATAATGTCAGCATTGGGGCTGAGTACACTGGCCAGTCACTATATGCATCCAAATACTCTTTAGAGAATATAGACAACGAGAATGTTAAAAATATTTTATTTGCTGTCAACTCTGCACTCATCAGCACCTACCTGGATATACTCTGTAAGAGAATTGAAAATCTGCTTGGTTACTGCCAGGGCTTTAGAGAAATTGTGCTGTCCAGATTCATCAATGATGTCCTTTCCTGAATAGTACCAATAGAAATCGCTGATTGATTCCTAAAAGTAAACAGTAGAGTTTGGCATTTTTCTGACTGAATTTAAAGAAGAAAAATTCTTGTTCAAGAAGAATTCAGAGGAATCCCATATCTCTACACCTCTGCTATGACAGGAGCTGGGGGCCTGTGAAGATAGACAGAGATAGCTGGTTCCTAGCACCTTTCAAACACACATGCTTCTCCACAGGGAAGAACATATAAGGAAGAGACACAGTCTTTAGCACCTCGGAGACTATGATATACAACATTCAAAGTGAACCATGTCCACGGAAGTAATAGTGATTATTCACAGGCTATTTGATCATGTTTTTTCCTTGCCACTATAGCTGAGTCTTCAATGACTACACTAATTGAAGCCCAACATTTTATAACATATACTTTCATAATTTAGGGTCCTTTGACTTTGTCTTTGAACACTTGTTTTAGGAATGAAAACTTTTCTAAATGTGAGAACATAGATTACAACTCCTTCTTTGGGGGCTAGAATCTAGGCATTCTCTGACTTACACAGGTGTAATGCATAAATTTTCAATTTATCAATGGTATGAAAGTGACATAGAGTCAGTTGAAATTATACTTGAAATTCTGAGTATTGTCTTTTCAGTCCATATTTATGGTGTGATGTTTTCTCATAATGCTAGTTAGAAGCTTTGAACCATAGTCTAGGGTCAGCCACACAATCTTAAGAGTAACCATCCAAATGCTATAGTATATCATCTCACTAAACTATGACATTCAGTAGCTAGGTGCACAAAGTGCATCTCTAGAATATGGTTGGTTTATCAGGATAGAGTTCCACTAAGGAACATCTGTATCATGGGCCTCCCTGGCTCTGCTTAGCTGTTGTAACTGTAGATAAGATGCACCATTGCCTATGGTTCCAACTCACCTGCAGACGCAGAAGATAGTCCACGGTGCTGATTATGATGTTCACAGTGGTGGTGTTGCCCATCTGAGTCCTCAGAAAGTTCTGAAAGTCTGAGAACACCAGTGCTGGGTCAGAATCTAGGACCATTATACTATTATCCCTTCTTAGCTGAGCTTAGAAGTAGCATACTATGGGGCAAGCCTCACACAGATAATATATTTGGATCCTCACAGATCCTGCTTTACTCTGAGTCCAGACAACCTTGTGACACTGAAAAGAACCAAGAGGTAATATGAAGGGAGGGGGTGGTTCTAGGAATGGGTTAGCCTTGGTGACACTAAGCAACAACAATCATGGTCTAATGGTCATTTTATATAGCCTTTCTTATTAAGGACTAGAGAACTTGGATAGTGTGGTGGTTTGAATGAGAATGTCCCCCCCCAATAAAGGCTCATGTGTTTGAATGATTGGTGACCAGTTCATAGAACTGCTTGGGAAGGACTAGGAGGTGTGACTTTGCTGGAGGTGGTGTGGCTTTCTTGGAGGAAGTGTGGCTCTGTTGGAGGAAGTGTGTCTCTGTGAGTGGGCTTTGAAGTTTAAAAAGCTCACATCAGGCTCAGTCTCTCTCTTTGCCTGCTGCCTGTGGATCAGGATGTAAAGCTCCCAGCTACTGCTCCAGCACCATGCCTGTCTGCTTCTCACCATGATGGACCATGGACCAACCCTCTAAAACTGTAAGTAATCTCCAAAATAAGACACGCCTTGATCATGGTATCTCTTCAATGCCATAGAATAGTAACTAAGACAGAAAACAACTATTTGAATCAAGTGGAGTTTGCTGAACTGAATAAGAACTGTGCACACAAATGCTGTTTCCCTTGACAGGTCGGTTGATTCCACTCACCACTGTTATGCCCTTCACAAAGCAACTGCAGGAATCTGAAGAGATCTTGTGTGAACTCATCATTCTGGAGTACCTTTTCACCTTGAAAACATAATATACACATCAATATTTGCATGACTTCTCAGTAAGGAAAACCTTCTAATGCAAATGACTCTAAAAAATGACAAAAGGGTTTGAAGTGAACCTTTGGACTAATGTTGATAAACCCAACTAATTGGGAGCCAAAGCTGCAGAGTACACTCCCCAAACAGTAAACTGTTTAGCCCCAAGACACATCATGTAATGAGACAACTAGGACAAGAGCAGCCAGTGGCTCACAGCCCATAATAACCCATGCTTTACAGATAGAAGGCACTTCTTTAATTAAGCATCAAACTGCTGGGTTAAACTTGACATGCAGCTACCAAACCTAAGATGTGCCTGTACCAAAGCAATTAAATCTAGTCTCTTAGGATTCACACACATTGTAGGAACTCAGGCTATAGACTCACACTTACCACGCTCACGAACAATGACTGATGATAAGAGGAAAAAGAGAAAATACAAAGTAAGCAACCCATAAACACTGTAACAAACTTTCTTTAATTATAGCTAACTCTATGAATACATCCAGCCTAGATGCTGACCTTATCAACATTGCAGATAAAAATGTTTTGCTCAAATGGAGCAAGTCTTTGCAGAAAAAAAAAATGTATGTAAAGGCTCTGATCAGAAAGAGTTGAGAATTTTAACCAGAAGGGGATGATCTTGGCATTCATTGGTTACTTACGTGTTCCTTCTTCTGTAACCATTCCCAGGCCTTCAGCTTTATTCTGCCTCTCAAATGCATTCAAATCAAGGACACTTTTAATTGACAAAGAAAATGAAGTTCAGGGCTAACCACACTGGGAAAACAGATTTCTAACATCAATGTATTTACAAAGAATATTTTGTCACTTTATTGTCATAAAGAGACCAACACATAATAACATCGTTAAAAAAGCCTGAAGTTCCTTGGGTTTGTGTGCCCAGCACTATGGTTCATGGATGTGACATCAAACGAACCTTGTCATTGTACAGAGAGGTGATGGTCGCTGTTCAGTTTAAATCCTTTTTTATGGGTGGAATTTAGAAAGCCTTCTCAAATCAGGAAGAGATGAGTTATTTCTGAGATTTCCAAGACTACACTCAATACTTATCACCCGCCTCTAGCTACTTCCTCCAAAGATCACTGAGAACTGTGGTCCCTAATATCTAGGATGAAGATTGGAGGAGGGAGCTGGAAACTCGGAAGACTTCAAAGGCCACACCCTTTTATGGTTCCTGCTTTGTTCAAAAGTCAGTAGTAGCTAAGATTAAGCCTTCTGTGCAGTGGTGTCCTTTGGTATCCCTAAATTTGTGGAAAGTTGGCATTTGATTTTGTCCTCATTTCCCCCTACCTTCCTGGCTACAGTCAAATTTTGTTGAGGCAAGAAGCTTCAACAGTATAACTACCCAGGCTGGGAATGTGAACACTGGGGGAGGGGAGGGGAAGGGAGGGGAAGGGAGGGAATTATAGAACACAGCACAGAAATTGATATTTGTGGCTGGGGGGATTATTTCTTCTCTTAATGTTGTTTGAATATAATCCCAAACACTAGTGAACTGTATCCTCTCTCTAGGATTTTAAGGTAGGTAACTGCTGAATCTCCTTAACAGTTCCATGGTAAGGCAGCTGATTTTGTATACCTTTTTCTGTTCCCTTTCTCTTTAATAGTTCTTAAGAATGTTAAGTGGTTTCCCTATACTTACCTGCAAGACTGCATAAGACCAGAAAGGCTCTGAAAGAATCCAGCATCTTTTTTCTCTTTTAAGTAATCCAGCATTTTCTGCAAAGGAGACACAGTTTAGAAGGAAACAATGAAAATAATGTCACAACTAATGATATTCCTAATTCTGATGGAGAAATGAAAAAATCCCCTGCCACAGGAACACACAAAAGTAGGCTCAGGGCCACATATCAGAACTACTGTTGTAGTGGAGAAAATATAACCTCTACACCCAGGCTCAGGGGACATCTGAGAAGAGGCCAAAAGACTAAGAGCTAGGTGACCAGGATGTCAGCTGAGACTGTCTTCTCTACAGTACAGGGAAGCTGAACCCATGATATTTCAACAAGAGGTTGCCTAAACAAAGCCTGAACAATATTACCCCCAGATGACATGCCAATCTCTTTGGGGGAAAACTTAGAAGGTCCTTTTCCTAGATGAAGAACTATTGACAGTTGATGAGAATTAATCTTTTCCAAGGATGAGTCCCTTGACAAATGATTCAACACCAAATGGTCAACCCTAAAAGCATACATTTAGATAAGACTAAATGGACTCAGTTGGTTGTATTCATATGCTTACATGAATGAATACAAGTAACAATAACAATTAAATAAAAAATGTGCATGAGCCAAACTTGGGGAGTCAGATTCTATTGTATAAAGGCTTATTATTTTTGCCATTTTAATACAGTGTGGTAGATCTTTGACATTTGTGGATTTACTGTATAAAGGCTTTACTGTTTTGAATGGATATTGGGAAGGTGATATTGACATGTTTGCTGTTGCTTAGGTATAATCTCAATTACTCATTCTGTGATTGTTGTTTATAGGAACAAGAACTCAGACAGCAATGAGCCTGGTTGAAAGCACAGAATTTTCTATTTTGTTTTCTATGGTTTCAGTTTTTAGAAAGGAAGAATTTTGTGTGACATAAAATTTTTGTATTTTTTTTAAAAAATACCTGGCTGCAAGTTAGTTAGCTGATATGTGGTAGTAGAAGAAGAAAGTAAGTCAGAAAGACAAATAAGAATTCTTAATGAGAAAATTTGCTTGGGAAGATTTGAAGACTAAGAAAGAATTAGCTGTATGATAGTTATGAACTCAGAGACTTGTAAAGGGCGGGATATACCTTTGTGAATATTAGAGTTCTGTTTGAATTTCACTTTCTTATGCACAGCGATGCTTCAGGTCACAATAGTTCTCAGACTTCCTAATTCTGGGAACCTTTAATATGGTCTTCATGTAGTGGTGATCCCCAACCATAAAATTATTTTCATTGGTACTTGATAACTAATTTTGCTACTGTGTTGAATCATGATGTGAATATTTTTAGAGGAGGTTGGTCACAGGGGTCATGACCCACAGGTTGAGAAAACCGTGCTTCAGCAGCTACTTATTCATGCCCACCTTTTTCAACCAGTTCCAATTCAGATACTGACTGACTAGCAGCTGTCTGAATATTGACTGTCTCATTTTATGCTCAGTGAAGATAGGAGGTTTTATTTTGTGATCTGAGAAATTGAATACAAGGCCTTGTTCACGTTATACAAGTGCTTTGTCACTGAGCCATATCTCTGACCCTTGGGTCTACGTGATAGAGCTTCACTCACTAACTATGTAGTTTGAGCTGACCATGAACTTAAAATCTTCCAGCGTGAGTTTCTCAAATGAGGACTGTATTTGTATTGCTCACAGTATTAACTTTAGCCTTTAATGAATAGGGAAGAAGTGAATGAATGGCAGGTATGTGAATTACTTGTATGGTAAAGCAGCTCACAGGTTAAAGGGTTGAAATAAACACCAGAGGCTTCAGAAACAGCCTCCAAGTATTTATGATTCTGCAGGAAAATGCAATGTCTTGTTCCTTTAATCCCAGGTAAAAACCTCTTAATTAAGTGTATACCTGCATGCAGTCTTCCAGCTGTTATTTTTTTTAATCTGTGTTCCCAGCTAGTTCTGACATAATTGGCCACTAAGGACAAATGCCAGCCAAGCAACTATAGTGGCCCTCTTGGAGCAAATCAAACCTAGTCAGTGAGAAGTGTCAAATGGAGTACCCCAGGAGCTCTTTGCCATCCCCGACATGACACTACCTGTTGCACACCAGCATTGCCTCCGTTCAGAATGGCAATCCCCAGCTTCAGAGTCTCAACCACCATGGGGCTCATCTCACCTGCCAGGGTGAAGATTTGATTGAATCACCAAGGAAAGAGCTGGAAAATTACACCTACTGGGCTTTCTCTAGGCTCGTTAATGTGACTTTAGGTCACAGTGCGTTAACTCTGTGTAGTCACCTAGGGTCTACCTAAAAACAGAGACATCACCTTTGCTGGCACTTATCATCTGAAGAACCATCTCTGCGGCACCGCGCTCATGCAAGCGTGCTTGCTGATACAGTGTTTTCTGCTTCTCCATCTCCTTCTCCTAGAAAAAGAAGTCATATAGAAAGATTTGCTCTCAGCCCCTCCAGTGTCCTCATTGCTACCTTCTGCCCATGCTCCGCTTGAGTAATGCAGCATGGTGAGGCATGCTGAGAGGGAGTCTTTCATAGTCTGAGAAGGGCAATGCATATAATTTGGGATAAAACAAACCTCTAACTTTTATTTCCAGACATGACCTTGCTTCCCCAAGGAATCTACCCACAATTCACTCACTCTTTAATGATGGGTTTCCCACTCTTTATGTTGATAGGTAACATAGTGTTTTCACCTTTGCTATTATAAAGCAAATTACTATTATTATTTTAACAGCAAAGAGCAGAAAAAGGAGATTTATTCAATATGACTACTTTGGGAAGAGGGCCAGAAAGATCCAGCGAATGCTCTCAGTCTTAGTCTTCAGGGTCCTAGCATGAGGGTAGGGTTTACACAGCTAATTAAGTGGAGCAGGTCAAGGTCTAGTCCATCACCACTGGCTCAGCTTCAGTCTCTCCAGCCACACCACCCGACAAGCTGTGTTTTTCCTGGAGACAAGCTCCTTCTTGGCTGCCCCCAGGACTTTAGCTTTTCCATCTCCCAGTACAACTCTTTGCAAGCAAAGATTTAAATGCACCTGTTTTCAATGTTCTGTTATACAGGGAACATGCTTGTGGGGGGCATCTGATTCTATCTGTCTGAATTTAAGGAATGTCCTTGTGTTTGCACTGTAGATATGTTCTGCTAGAGCTGCTTACCAGGACTGTAGGTACCTGCATTCACTTTAATTATATTTTGGGGTACTTTTCCTATCAAAGAGCACAAGAATCTAAAATTGTGCAATTATAGGAGTTTTGGGCTTCTGCACTGCCTTGAAATAAAAACTACTATGAACTTGTATTTATAGAGTAGTGTAGATCATCGCAATGTCCTTGATTTTTCATTTTTGATAGTTAAAATCTGTCCATCTACAGCCTGTTACAACAGTATATGGGAAGTAGAACATTTCTCTTCAGAACCAACCCGGTTGGGAGTGGATATTGCCGATGATCAGTTTGCCTGCTGCCTGTCAGTCATACAGGCAGATGGCAGAACCATTGCTAGACTTTCTGACTCATATTCAGCAGTACAGTGAGCCTCAGAAGCAAATGGTAGTCACCATTCTAAAGCCCCAGCCTATTGGCTTTCAAGGGCCCTGATTCTAGTATCTTTATAAAAACTCACTTCAAATGTTTTTTCCTTGTCTTCCTCTTCATCTTCATCCTCACCACTCTGACAGCTCTGGGTTCCATGCAGCAAGAGAAGGAGAACACCGAAAAGCAAGTTATAGGGATTCTAATGGACATAGCTCTTCTATGACATTTCACAAGGGCAGGAGCCAAGCTATCATTCATAGACTTCATCGGACAGCAGCACTTCGTAAAACTAGGAACATTATGATCACGGCAGGGCAACATTCTACTTTAAGTGTCATTTCTGCAGTTACCAACGAGTTAAGGAACAAGAGAGGAAAATACGGAACTCACATATCCAACAGTGACCTGTTTTAAGTGCAAATGTGATTCTCTTCCCTAAACAAAGTTCTGTTATAAATGTGAACCAAGGAATGCAAGGAGTTGCCCCTGTTAAGACAGATCCCAGGGCTTTACAGTAAGGCTGGGATACCTACGATGTACCCTGAATTATCTCTTTTTACTAGGGCCACGAGACACAAAGGAACAAAGCAGGAAAGTTCCCATTTGCCAGTATCTGTCTCCTCCTTCCTGGATGTTTTTCTATCTGAGGACAGTTTCCATATGTATATTCAGCATTCCAGAGTTTGTCACATTTCTGGGTGGCATTTCTCTAGTCACTGTGGCTCCTCTGGGACACTGGAACCTTCTTCTAGTGCGCTTGGTCTGCACACAGACTGAACTACCTGGCCTCTCCCAGCCACTAACTGACGATGTAGGGACAGTCTTTGTGCTCAGGCCCTAAGTAATCGGCCTTAGAACTGGACTGCGAATCTAACCACCAGTTGCAACTATTTCTACAAAGTCTCAAATTGTCACACTTACTGTGTAAGAATTGTGTGATGCCTAGAATTCGTGTAATGACCAAGCCCTAGCCTTCTTGCTGACATGACAATTTGATATGGCCTAAGAGGTCTAAAGATAGACAGAATGTGACAAAGTGGTAAGAACCCAGGTACCTTAGCCATCATGCTGGAATAGGAGGTGTACAAAGGGTCATCTTCCAATTTGCTGCAAATAACAGAGAAAATATTTAAGAGCCTATGTTTTGGAGTCAACAAAAAATTAATAAAACCCATACAAATTCCAAGTTAAATGCACCAGTGAACTAATTGGATACTTTGAAAAGCTGAGCCAGCATTGGCTTGATCTGGAACTTAGGAATAAAGTCACAATTTTAGGCCATTTTATCTTCAGTTTGTCTCTTGTTATGATGAGAAGCCTATCCTTTGGGTGTTTCCTGGTGGCCATGAACAGAGCTCATCAGTTCTGAAATTCCTTCTATTTTCTGCTGACCGTAAAGGGGCAGATATGACTGAATACTATTCCTGGCCTGTGGGAAGAACGCCATGGTGATGCCTACCTCCTCTCCGTGAGTGCATTGCGGCTAAAATGCAAAATGATTTGGTGAAGTGGGTCAGGCTGCTTTTCTGTCTCTTCTTCTTCCTCCTCATCAACCCTGGGAGATTTCTACACAGAGCAACACAGACAGACTTTAGGCACAGATCCCTGTACACACTGTACAACTGCATGCGAATAAAGGGAAGGCAGAGCACAAGGCAGAGAGGGCGTCAGACCGGAAGCAGGGAAAGGAAGGCTCTACCAGATGCTTATTTCAGGGCAGGGTCCTGAGGATGCAAGGTTGGTGTAGACGGGTACATATTCCCCAGCCAGTCCAAAACACATTCCAATTTTAAATGAAATGAAATTAAAAAAAGCAGATGGCTGACCACAAGGAAAGAGCTATGGACTCCAAACAACACTCATGCAAGCTGTGGGCACCCCAGTTCAGGAGGGAAAGCCTGCTGTCTGTCACTTAAGAAACTACTCCCTCTAGACAATACGTGGAATTCTTTCTGGAGAGCAGGCTTGAGGCAGAGGTAAGACAAAAGTCATAAATCTCAGGGGCTCTTCGGGGTCCAGATGTATTATTTTAGTTCCCCCCCCCAAGTATCACAATGTTTATTGAAGACTTGATAAATTTAGCAGACTTAATTCCAATGCTATAAGAAGAGAGACCGATTCAAAATTTCACTAGTATTAGTCTAGATTTAACCTAACAAAAACGTATCTCTTTGTTTTAGTTTTTCATACTCTATCCTAAAATTTGTGTTCTTCTGCAAAGCTGCTATTTCGGAGTGGCAAGGTTCACCCTCCTCTTACCAAGTCACGTCTCTGTTTTTATAGAAAGGAAAATAGTAGCTGATGTGAGTGGCAAAAGCAAAATTTTCTGGCAGAGGCCAAGTCAACAGGGTGGATGTATTGGGCGAATTGGTGAGAACCATACAGGCTGTGTGCATGGTTCCTGCAGTAGAGGGCTAAAATGCAGTTTGCTGCCAGCTTCACACCAATCAGGAAAGCAGCGAAACAAAGGCAGCACCTTTCTCATCAATCAGAGTGTGTGTGTGGGGGTGTGTGTGTGTATGTGTATGTGGGGGGGGGTGTGTGTGGGAAGCAAAGGGCCTAAAAACAAAAGCAAAGGGGAGGAAAATGAGGAAGAGAGATTTAAAGGAAAAAGGGAGGGAAGGTGGGGGCAAAGACACAGGATGATAGCTCAAAGAGAAAAACGGACAGAAAAGACTGAATACTATGAGTGCAGATGAGTGCAGAGAGCAAGTGAGAACAGACAATGAGAAAGTGGAATGGTGAGGAGAAAAGAGAACCCCATGCTGGCCAGAGACTAAGGACCCTGAGACAGGATGAGGCTGCTCCTTTGTGTCTCACATCAAGTGGTTTCAGAGCATGACATCTGTGAGAGAGTGCATGCCAGATATTTGAAGGGTCAACAGAGAAAAGAGGTGCAGGAAACGAGATGATTTAGATGCACCTCCCCCAGAGCATCTAACAAGAGCAGAGCTATTGTTATGGATGTAGAATTTTAGCAGGGAGTAAGCAGGACAGGGGACCTCCTGCAACCAACGTGCTCAAAACTTAACTTTGCATGAACTCCCCATGACATGCTTTAAGAAACATTAGTTGTTAATGATGATAGAGATAGGGGTGAGAACATTATTAGCACCTCTAATTGAAATTCCATCCTCTGGCTCCTAGGACCATTGGCATCATCACCCTGAGAATTTAGTTAGTTCTTTTCAGGTTGATACACCACAGGCATTCTCTGTGAATGCCTGACTTTCACAACATACACAAGCACAGATACAAAAATCAAACCCATTCACAATTGTGTCCTGCACCCAGTTCAGTCGGTACTTACAGCCAAATCCTGTACTAGTTTCTCTTCAAAGGAATACGCCTCTGTTTCTATCCAAAATCTCTGATAGCCATGGAGGAAGAGGTTAATAGAGCGGTGCCTGAGTGGAAGGGTGAGAGGGGGGTCAGGAGAGTCTGTGGGCTTGTTATTTTAGTTTGGGGCATTAGTGGTTAGTAAGCAGGACGGACTTTGTACAATTCTCATTTCTGATTGGTCAGGGCAGTCAGTAGCTTACATTGTTCCCTATAACTATGTTAACTGATAAATATAGGAGTTCCATCTGAGCACCATAATCAGAGCAAGACACAGCATTCCATTTAGTTTTACTGGGTTTTTATCTCATCGCCATTTTAGTGAGAAATAGCTGATTAGATCAAATTCAAAAGTATTTGCTTCAGGTGGCAGTGTAGTCATTTCTTTAGTCCTCTGTCTGGGTAATACACGTGAAATCATGCTGTACTTTAGTTCAGCTTTCCCACCTTCAGCTACCCAAGGAGCACCTCAACAAGATACTCCAGCGGTTACTGAGGAAGGCAAGACCTGGGCATGCTCTACTGTGTGCATGCCTCTTTTGCCTCTGGGATCCTGGCTGTGCTCTGGTGTCTGTCTGACTTGTGCTACTTCCTGTAAGCTAGGAATGACTTTCTGGAGAGTTAGCCACAGAAGTACAGCTAAGTATGAAGGTAGTAGCAAGACTAGACTAGAATGAAGGAAAGGTCAAGCGTGACTATTAAGTCCTGGTTGGTGTTGGTAGAACCAAAACTTTGCGCTCTCCCATTAGAATCTGACCAATCAGAATTTTACTTTTTCTTTTTTAAAATTGTACAAGTATGTATTCTTATGGGAACATTAAATCATGGCCAAGGAAGGAGTCATGTGCAGAGAATGAGCTGGTGTCTTTCAGGTTACATTACCATTAAAATGGGTATTAGTCTGTCATACTGAGTTTTTTCATTAACCTTTTCCAGCCAAACACGTTGAAAGGTGATCAGGAAGAAATTGTTAATTTTGTGTCTGGAGAAAAGCATACAGGGTTTTCTTTTAAACATCAAACACCAGAGAAACAGCATCTCTATAATCAGATAAATCCCTTTAATCATTTAGTCTGGAACATTCCCTGAAGCTGCTTCCACCATTGCCTTCTTGGTGAGTTGGTTGCAACAAAACTGACTCAGTTCTTCATGCTACAAAGAAAAGCCAGGTACCTGTTCTAGAGCAACTGGCCTAAAGATGCCATGCCTCATTACAGGGATGCAGTGAGCTTATTCTGACATACAAAGGTGCAGGAATGCTGAAAGAATACCCAGATAGGAAGGGATGGTATCAAAATCATTAAAAAAAAATGCTTGTTTTTGAGAGGCCTGATTTCTGCCTGGTTGACCTGGCCCTTCCAAAGAACTTAGTCTTTAGAGCTGAGTTCATGCTATACCCTCAGGCAGAAGTTCTGACCAAGAGAGGATGGTGAATTTTTCTGGTGTTTTATTTTACAAATAAAAATTGTACATACTTCTACAATATCAACTTCACTTTTCTGTGAGGACATCCCATCCTCTGTACCTACGGCTGGCTTCCATTTTCTTGTGTTCTACTAATATTCAAGAATTCTACTTGATTAATGTTCCTTTGTTCCCCTTGTAATATAGCACATCTAGTTTCTCAGGAGAGGCCTGTGGAGCAAGAGTGTACCTCAGAAGCTCTGATTTCCCCATCATCCTCAAAGACCCTAAAAGGGAAGACTTGCCTGATTCAAGGCAAGATATAGGATATTGTGGATAAATAATGGTCAAAATTTGATAAAATCTTGATTTCATTTGATGAAATCAAATGATGGTGCCTGGTCTCATATTCTAAAGAAATGTACTGATGTATAGAATTCAGAATGCTTTTTGTCCAACTCAATTGTTTTTCCATGACCAGCCAGGTGAGGCTGTTCCCAGAGACTGGAAAGTTGATAAATCAAAGGTTGTTATTCAGTTAGCAGCTTTGTAGACTGATTACAGACCTGCCTCACATATTCTCCAGTCTGTCTAGAGAAGGTTGACGTTGTCTGTCTTCAGACATGCAGAGACAGCACTAGTAGTCAGTATTGTCCCTACTTTGTACTGATATGACTATGGTGTAGATCTTCCAGTGCCCTCCAAATGTCATGTATTAAAGGATTGGTCATCTGCCTCTGATGTTACTGGAGGGTGCTAGACCCTTCAGAGTTGAGGTCTAGTAGGAGGAGCAAGGCCACAGGGACACACCGTTGAAGGGTATATTAGGACCTCGTTCTACCTCTCCTTTGCATCCTCACCTCTGTTACCTGAGTAGCTTTTCTGTACTGCACATTCACACCCTTGATGTTCTCCCTCAGTATAGACTAAAATGATGGCACCAAGTGAGCATGGGCCAAAGTCTCTGAAACCATGAACGAAAATAAACCTTTCTTTCTAATAAGCCAGTGTGCCTCAGGTATTTTGTGGTAATGAAAATCGAACTAATACAGATTCCCTTTTTATGCTGACAGAAGATGTGCCACACTGTTTGAAGAAAAAACAAAAGCCCAACAACTTCACATAATTTTTACTTCAAAGTACAAAAGGCCAAGATAAGTACATATGCTTCTGTCTAATCTTTTTAGGTATCTATAGCTTTTCTTCCTCTTTTTGTTTTAAAACAAGGACTTGCTATGTAGCTCAGATTAGATTCACACTCATGATCCTTTTCCACTTTCTGAGAGCTGGGATTACAGGCACATGCCACTGTATCCAGCTACCCCCTTCTTTATCTTGGTGGTAAATACCCTGTGATGAAGGATTATTGGATTATGTTTTGCATCTGCTAAAGAATAGTAAATTTTTGTCATCTCACCTAGTGACTGAGCAGGCAAATAATGGAATTTGGGCTTAAGTCCTTTAGAAAACAGCATCCCTTTCCCAGAAGTCTTTATCTTCTCACAAAGACTCCTCTTTCAGCAAAACCAAAGAGCCTCATTGTGTGCTGGAAGGCTGGGAAGGTCCAGATGAGAAAATCTCACCTGCTTCCATACTTACCTTGATCTCTTAGTCGACCATTATACTATGAGTCTGCAAGGTGCCATGAGCCAAGGACCCCAATTTCTATTGTTAGGATCAAGTTTAAGGGCTGTAGAGAGCTTAGCTATGGGAGGACATCTCAATTCCTACCACTGGCTCATCTGGCAGAAAATAATGATGGAGACTTACCTGGGCAAATTGTAGAGAGGCGCCATCCTAAAACAGGCCACCACTGCCCGTTTCCGTTGCTTTGACAACAATTTGTGCCACACAGCCTTTTTGGACCTCAAAGGCTGTTCCACCTAAGAAGAAATCACATAAGGAGGTGCACAGTAGGCTGATCTGAGTGGCAGACAGAGTAACCAGACATCTGACCTCTAGAATAATTTTGGTTTTACAACTGAAGCTAGAAGAAATGTCCCCAGCAGTTTCTTATGTGAAGGTCCTATTTTTTTTTTTTTATTTTTTCCAAATGCCATGAGACATTTATTGCTGTTTTACAAATGCCAAAGAACTAAAAAGACTGTTGTGACTTCAGAGCAAGAACTTGTAAACAGCACAGGGGAAAGCTGAGGGTCTACAGCTACAAGGCACCAGGCAACACTTGGGAGTGATGAGGCATAGACTTTGATGGCTGCATCAAGAGGGCTGCTGTAATTAAGAGTGCAGGGAAGAACTTTCTATCCTCCAGGGCAGTCTTGCTTTCTCATTCCTCAGAGCAAACCTCTGTACCTGCTCCAGGTGGAAGAGGGCTGCTGAGATCCTCTGCACACGCTCTACTGTCTTTTCTGGATCAGAAGGTTCTTCATTCCTCAGAACATCTTTGTAGAGGTTCAGTTGCCATTTCACAGCTGGATCATCTGACTGAAAGTTGAAGCACATCCACGAGATAAGCAATTTCTGTACCTCTTGTGCTAAGGGATACTTTTAGTTCCATATAATAATAAGACCCCTTTGATTGTACTTCCTTTTCTCTTTGTTAATCCCATGGACAGAGAATAAATCCACTACCGCAGTTTAAAGCCAAATTTGAACCATGCTTTAATTGAATACTGGTTAGGTGCATGGGCTCTGGCTAGGTCCATACCCAGGTTCCTGGGAATTGGGCCAGAATCACAGTTTGTAGCGGTTTAAAAAGGAAAACCCATAATTCATTACATTTCCAATCAGGTTCAGCCAGTGAACTTTCTGGCCACATGTGATCAAGCACATCCAGTGTAGATGGGTCAAACTTGTTTAGGGGAATAGAACGCATGTGGCCTGTTATCTCCTATAACTAAAGCCTCTCGAATTTCAGGAACTATCTGTCCTTGGGCAACAGGCTTTCAGATCAGAGACATTTTTGTTTGGATCTCTTAGGCATAGTTATTAAAACTTAAAATGTAACTTTGGCTTTCATACCCCCCCCCCCCCCGCCCCAGTGAGTCTATATGACACATGTGTCTGATGCTTGTGGATGGCAGAAGAGCATGCTGGATTCCCTGGAGTTGAAGTTATAAGTACATATGAGCTGACTGATGTGATGTGGGTGCCCGAATAACATGAGAGGCTCTTAACTGCTGAGTCATCTTTTCAGCCCTACTCCTTCTTTCTTATATCCTCCAGCATAGACATGCTGTATATGAACTTCGTATTCCTATTCCTGTATCGATTTGTGCTACACTTGGATGATTTCTGTAAAACACTAATTTATTACCTCATAACATGCCCATAGATTAAGGTTTAAAATTTAAGACTATTTATCTGTATGATCCTTATGCTATTCTTTTGGTTTTTTTAGTCAAGCCTATTTCCCTCTTTTTAAAGAACATTCTGATTATTATTATTATTTGTGTGTGTGTGGATTCTGTTGCTTCTTTTGTCTGCCTAAATGTTTGGTTTGTTTGTTTTACTTTCTTTGTTTTTAGGCTCTTTTCTGTTAATTCCTTACTGCTTTAGTTACTCTCTTGGAACATTTCCTTACATGTTCTGAGTTTTTTTAGTTCATTTCTCAGAATGGATTGGTTTACTTGCTTCCCACTCACATTTTAGTAAGTAGAGACCCTCAAAGGGGTTTCACAGTTGTCTATGAAAGAGATACTTGAATTTCTTTGGCTAAAATTCAATTTTGTTCAAACCTCATACCCTGCATTTATGACAGGGTAGGCAATCAGCCTTATATTCCTCTTCCTTTAATAGTTGTTAAACCCCAGCCCTAAAGTGTACATCAGACTGGAGCACCTGAGTTCTCTCCAGGAGGCTGGCTTCCCCTTGAGACTGGCAAAGACAGTGCAAGGGTTCCTCCATCTTGTATTCCTGCTGAGGCCATTTCAGGTTTAACTAGAATTTGATCTCCCTGATGAAGCATTCCACAGGAAGCTACTCAGCTCTGTTCTAGGAACTCAAGGTCAGGCTGTCCTAGCTAACTTATCTTAGTGTCTGGTAAACTGCCTGTTTGTATGGAACCCCCTCCAGCTAACCGTTCAGCTTAGCTTGTGTTAAAACTGCTTGCTTCAAACTGTTTGCTTTTGCAAAACTCCCTGGAGCTTCAGAGTAAGATGCCAGGACGGACGTGGTTTCTGCCTTTAAAATTTCCTCTTTTGGACACACTTGGATGTGGTCCTATCTGACTGGAATAAAGACTTTCAATTAGATTTTGAGTGGTCATCTCTGGTGGGCTCACTATGGCATCCCCACTGACAAGAGTCAGAGCTTCTTATTTTTTGGCAGTTAGTTATTTGCTTCCCCGCCTAGAGTATTTATTCTACCATTGCTATACATTTGTGGGGAGAAAAATCAGTGCTCTTGGTTTTCTTCATTCTCATGTTAGGGCATAATGCACCTTGAAAACAGAGCGGTTCAGAATTAAAGAATTAGAGAAATCTCAAGTTGCCTTTAAATTTTAGCTCTTATTTTCTTCTTCTCCTTTTTAAAACTCATGACACAGATTTTTGTTTCAAAGGATCTCCAGTGCTAAAATGTCTTCCTGTTTAGTTGGGAACCCTGCTTTGGCCTACTCATTCCTCTCCAGACTAGCCCTCAGGAAACCTGCCAAGCAGCACCCCCATCCCTAACACACAGACTGTGCCTACAGGGTATTTAAGGTCCAGTCTATAGACCTTCCATGTGATTTCTGCTCTTCCCCCAAGATCACCTGGGAATGCTTTGCTCATTAAATCTGGACTTCTAATTTGGTTTGATTTTGCTTATTGTGAAGTTACCCACCACTAACTGGGATTTTAAAAATATTTATCACTTCCAAGTGTCTTTTTCCCTGTTCAACAAATCTTGTAGTCAATACATTTCAAAACTTAAATGCCCTCTACAATGGCTTGATATATGTATGTATGTGTGTGTAATATATATATATATATATATATATCTATATATATATATATATATATATCTATATGTTCCAACAGAGTGTTCTGTAGCCCAGGCTGTGGTCAAATCTGCTATCATAACCAACACACTGGCCTTGAACTCCTGACCCTCATATCTTTACTTCTCATTTGTAGCAATTAAACAGTTCTTAAAATACATTTTAAAAGATGAGCAAGGTATGGAGTACTATACATTTGTATTCTTAGCACTTGGGAGGCTGAGGCAGGAAGGTCTCAACTTGGAGGCTAGCCTAGGCTTCATAGAAAGACTCTAGCTTAACCTTCAGACAAACAAACACTATTAGTAAAGAGGACTGGTTCTGTAGCCATTAGGGCAGCCTGTGAGAGGAAGCATCACCTTTTCTTGTAGGTGTAAGTTATTCCGCAGATGCTCCTTGACCTCTTCATCAGTGTCCCTCTGTGGAAAGATGCTAAATTTTATTCCTAGGAATTGCCATGGAAATGCAAAATAGGGTACATGAAGTATGGATGATCGGTGTACAATGTAACTGGGATTTTTCTTAGAAGAACAAAAGGAGAGAAGTATAAAAGACTTACTCCATGTTACTGACTCCTCAAAAACCTTTACAAAGTGCAGGCCTTTCCTTCCAGGCACACCCACCCCTCGGGGGACCACCCCTTTAGAGGCTAAGTACCATCCACTCCCCATAGCCTTCGCTCTGCACTCAGCCTGACCACACAGGCAGCTTACACAGCTGTAACGTGATTTTGCAAGAGAGATGAGCTCCTGGTCGCCTGGAGTACACATATTCAGACCAATGGGCAGCATTTTCTTGAGCGCAGCAACGATGAGGGAGGTCTGGATGGAATACAAGTCTCCTCGCCTCTTTGTCTTCTTCCGTTCCTGGTCCTGTCCTCCAGACTAGGAGATGATGTTGAAATAAAGAGAAGGGCTCAGTGACTCTCTGAAAGGAACTGCCTCAGCTCAGGGGTAGCTTGCTTCCTTGAGGCCCTGCAGTACAGGCTGGGCCTTACTACATTTCAAAGAACAGTAAAACAAAAACAAAAACAAAACAGTGTTAAGCTAAACCAAACAAGATGGTCATTAAAGACCAGCCCAAACCCGAGCCTTCACTTCTATACATGCACACAAAAACACAGTGGCTAGACACACAGCACAGACACCCATGGTCCTGGCATACTGGCTTCTGCATCAAAGGAACAGTCACAACAGAAAGGATGATTTTTACAACATGTAAACTAACTGACAAAGAACAGCTCCCTACCACTGGGGTACCAGTTGAAATGTGGAAGGGTACCCAGCATGGCACCATGGCCTATTTCCAGGGCTGAAGCTGGTGTTTTATGGCACAGGCCTTCCACATAGCCCCTCCACCATGGGGCAATGCAAATTCTTACAGGAAGATCTACAATAGAACTGCTTCAGGATCTGGCTAGGAAGAATGAGCAAAGCTATACATGGACTAAAGGAACTCCCTAACCCTGTGAGTATTTAATTTAGCTTTAGTTTTATTTTTAACTTTGCATATGCACCCTTATGGTGACTCTGTGTGAGTATGCGCACATGAGTACTAATGTACTAAGTACTAAGGAGGGTATCTAATCCCCTGGAGCTAGGATGTGGTGAGCTGCCTGAGATGGTGCTGGGAAATGAACAGGGGTCCTCTGCAACAGCAGTTAAGTGCTCTTAATTCTGAGTCATCTCCCCAGCTGATGAGAGCTTCTTTGGTTCATGCCTTGTCATTTTTTTCAGAATTGGTACAACTAAGGATTAGTGAGTGTTGTTGCTTTCTGAGTCTTGTGGCGGGGAGTTGCAGTTTTGCTGTTTTGAAACAGGGTTCGCTATGTAGCCCAGGCTGGCCTTGGACTTGTGCCAATCCTGCTTCAGGACTGCAGGTATGAAATATATACCTGGTTCTAATCGGGGAGTATAAGAGAGAAATCTGACTTGCCTCACTGTGGATGATGGTAGCTCCCAAGCAAGCAACCGCAGACACTCAGCACATAGCATATGGGAGTCTGGGTGGATTTAGGGGAGGAGATGTTATAGTAACCTGCCTTTATCATTCTATGATTGGAGGAGCAAATACTGACCATGTGGTACTCGGCTTGATAGACTTTACCTCAGCCAAGGAAGCAGCTGTTACAATTTCAGAGGGCTTTGTGGCCTGAAATTAGGTATGGCCCATGGTGAGGAAAAACTGGTTTTGCTTTAAAAGTGAGTTTGCTAAAATGTAGTAGCAGTGGTGCAGTTTACACTGACATGCATACAGAGCTCTGTGTCCCTGTTACATCCCCTTGAAGTGGCACCTCACACTCACTTATGAGACATATGTTTTATTTTTATGTATTTTACAAGTGTGAGTATTTTGCATGTATGTTTGTATGTGCATCATGTATGTATACCATGTGTGTGCCTAGTGCCAAAGAGGTCAGAAGTGGGCATTGGATCTTCTGGAACCTGGCTGTGAACCACCTTGGGGGTTCTAGGAACTAAACCCAGGTTCTCTGGAAGAGTAAAAAGTGTTCTCAGCCACTGAAACAACTCCACAGCCCAAGACATATGTTTTCTAGAGAAGAGTCAGAATTACTTCTGCTTTTGGAGCAATGACTATGTTCCAATGTATGAAAGAGATTCCT
>PVIH01005590.1:53566-78404 GCA_004025045.1 Sigmodon hispidus
TAGGGAAAGCTGAACACAAAGAAAATATATGTGTAGCAATCTTATTTGTATTTCTACCCTTGATAAGCCATGCTTATGATTCTTATCCTCTGTATAGTTATTGTTAACTCTTCTGCATTTTAAATTCTTTTTACTGTTTTTTTTTTGATAAATACAAAATAAAGAAGGAAAAAAAAAAGAAAGAGATTCCTAATAACACTCAAATGAAAATGTGATTTTCTTACTCGGCTATATAAGCAGTGTTTTCAGGTGGTTATATTAGCATCTGGGAATCAGTCTAATGAAAGACAGTTGCGGAGGCATTGTGTCCCTAGGACTCCAATCCACAAGTCAGCCCCAGGGTGCAAGTTAGGAGAGGCAATAACACATATGAGAGGTGAAGAAGTGATGCTAAGGACCTGAGCATCTCACATACCGGAACAGCACAACTGAAGGCTGCTTCACACAAGACCCTGCAAGTTCTCTGGCTCACTGAGCTTCCTAGGTTCCTTTCGTGTTCTACTATCAAGTGGAGAATTCCAACAACAAAGCCCATCTGTCATCCATCACCTAAACCATCCATTAAAAATAGGATCTGGATATATATATATCCAGATCCTATTTTTAATATATATAAAGTCCATGGTATGGTGTATGTGTAAATGTGAACAATAACACACAGCATATGAATTAATATACCAAAACATAACTGTGGATTTGATATAGAATTTAAATAATTTTTCAGTCTCCACTTAATTGTGCCTGTATCATATTCTAATCATAACTGCTGCATGTATGACTTCAATATGCCTGAAACATAAATAGATCATTTCTAGTCCTCAGAATAAGCTTGGAATAGTTCAGGAATAAAAACAGGATGCTTAGGGATCTTGAGGTTTTTGAGGTTACACAGTAAGAAAGCATCGGAGACATCACCCAGATGCAAAGTCTATCTTGCCAAGGCTCCATTTTTCTTTTCTGCGAACTGCATTGTCTCTTACAGCCTCTCATTCTCCATCACAGACCTTGGGTCAGAGGGTTTGGATCGGCAGCGTTAGATACTTATTAGTGAACAGGAGATGAACATAAGCTACATAAGCTTCAGGAACAATTGGAAACTTACTCCATCACATATACATTTTGTGCAAAAGCTTAAGGTTATTTGCTGATTTCAAATGGGACTTCGGTCTCTGGGAGACTCTCCTTGTATCATGGGAGCTTGAATCAGAGGCAGAACATGTACAGTGTGAAACAGGGCCACTAACAGAATTTAGAACTATGAACCTGGTGCCATGGTAGCAGAGTGAGGCTCCAAGGCCCCAAGCCCTGCCTGTCCTCCGTCTCTAGCAGTATGGCGGCTGCCAGACAAGGAGAGTAAGCATCTAGGGAAGAGAGCAGAATTGGCAAGGCTTGCCTGGCTTCCCCATTCCAAGAGTGGATAAACTCACTGTCTTCCCTGGGGACCCACCCCATGGTGACCACAGTGTGGAGGGGGGAGCCTGTCACCTCTAACACTAGGACAGAAAGACACATCATGCATTTGACCTGTACCTTTACTTGCATGGCCTGTGTGGAAAGACAAAGGGAAAGAACAAGGAGAAGAGTCAGTCAGTAAAAGCAGGGACCCACAGCATCACCAGCATGTTATTCACAGCTTCTTTGGCCAGTTGTTCAGACAGAAGAGCAGAAACTCAACAGTTCATGTGAGCATAGCATGAAGACTGAGGGAGGTTAGGATGTGGGTTAGTTTGCCTGTAAAGAATTATATATCTCCTTATCAAGCACTTCTGGCCTGGGAGGACATTACCTCAGAGACCAGCCTTCTAGAGTGTTGTTCTGCAGATCCCACCCACAGTAGCTACTCACAACAACTCTATATCTACCGTGTCTCTTCCTTTACTTTGTTTAACCACAGGGAGCTGCAGACAACTTGCATGTACCCAAATACCTGGAGTTTTAATTCCTCCCACCCACCACATTATCCACTCGGGCAGATTAGAGGATCAGGTTGAGGGCAATGCTTTTGCTTCTGCTTAAGGATTTGCATTCATATGCATGTATGCATGTATGTATGTATGTATGTATGCATTTTCACTTCTGAATCTTTTCAAAAAACTTCAAAATATTTTTATTCAAGATTATTTGGTATATTTGATGTGCAAAACATTAGCCTAATATGCTATTTTTTCCATTTAAAATTTTTCATGCAATGTATTTTGATCATATTCTTTCCCTTCTTCCAATTCTTCCCAGATCCTCCCCACCTCTCTATTCACCTAATTTTATGTTCTCTCAAAACAAAACAAAAACAAAGCTGAAATCAAAATCAAACCAATTCCGCTTCCCTAAAGTACACACAGAAGCAAAGCAAAAACTGGAATCCTTTTCTGTATTGGCAATTTGAAACTGATAAAAATAAATTTTAAAAATTGCTGAAAGTACTGGGATGTATGTAGCTCACAAAGACCCTGATGAGAAGGGCTGGGTTGTATGTAACTCACACAGACCCTGGCTTTCACCCTAAGCTGTGAAATTAAAGGAGCAAAACCAGAGCAAACAATAAGGACAACTAAGGCCACACTAAATGATTGGGCCGGGCATGATGCTCCACACCTGAGGCAGATGGACAAGTTCAGGAACAGCTGAGCTGCATGATCAAATCTGAGGTCAGCCCAGACCACATAGTAAGACTGTCTCTAAAGACAGGCAGGGAGAGAGGAAGAGAGAGAGAAATAAGGAAAGAGGTGGAGTTCCCGGGGGTACTGTAGGACTGTTCCTAGGGACTTGGGATCCTCCACAAACTAAACAATAGAACCTCTTCCTTCTCTTACATCCTGAAGGTTATACCTTTATTCTTCACCTATTTCTAAGATTAATTATTCCATGGTAATTCCCTAATTCTGTTCATATGTCCTCAAAACAACTTCTCTTACCCAGTCTTAATTCATAAACTCCAGCAGTACTTTCTAGGGAGACCTTAAGGGAGGACCCCTCCCCCCAAAACCCAAACCAGACTCTGCAGTCTTCATATTTTTCTGAGATGTGGGAGTCTGATGAAGGTACATTGCCTGATGTTGTCTGTGCCAATATATCGCAGGGGGCTCACATCAGGCTTTGATCAAAGGCAGACCTGCACTGTGGGAAGTCCTTACACCATCTAGAGAGTAAGTGAAGTTAATGTCAGTCAGCTCAACATGACATGGTAGAGGAAAGAAAAATTTCTAGAAATCCGTTTGAGAAACTGGGGATGGGAAGGGAGGGGTGGGGGAAGAAAGGGGGTTTGCAAAGGGAGGGTCAAGGCCATGAGAAAAGAGGACAGATAGGAGGGAAGTGTCAGAAAGTAGAGGAGTGTGTGTGTGTAAGAGAGGGAGGGGGAGGGAAGGAGGGAAGGGGAGAGGGAGAGAGAGAATGAGAACAAGAGTGTATGACTGTGAAAAATCTCAAAAGTGTGAGAACATGTGTGTGCATGTGAAAGAATTGAGCAAAAGTTACACAGTTTTGTACTCTCTTAAAAGATTAAAAAATATCTTATTAGACAATCCCTGTTCTTTTTCAACTCACTGAAACCAAATCCCAATTCTTGTATCTCCATAGTGCATTTTAGTATTTACAATATTGGTCAAGGACTGGCTTAGCATTTCTTTGGCTAGACTCATTCTAACTTACCATTCCCCTCCGAGGAAGCTGCTGCCATATCACCAGAAAACAAAGTACATTTAAAAACCAAACCAAACCAAAAATACTTGCTCAGCTAGTCCCATTAGCTTAACATATATTAATAAACAGATGCTTCATACACAAAATATACAATGAGCTTTCAAAAAACAGAAGTGTGTGTGAGCTGCCAGCAAAATAATATGTCTTTGAAAAGACTTTGGTTAATTGGGTGGGAACAGTGTGGCCCACTGTATATTTTTTGTGCTTCCTTGCCACCAGGCATTGCTTATGCAGTGTATGACATGCAGCATTCACGGACAGATACCTCCACCAAGATGGCCATATGCACCAGAAGCAACCTCATCTATATGACACCAGAATGCAACTAAGAACAGAGACAAAAGCAAGCACAGGTGACAGGTGCCCATTCAGATCAGCTAGCAGAGAACACCTGATTGTATAGAAGCAAGGGCAACAGGAATTCAACTGATAGGGCAGAAAATCCCTTCCCCGCCTTCCCATATGTAGTCCTCTATCCTCAGATACCAGAAATGACTATTTATTGGAGGCAATAAATGTGTTCATCAAATGATATTCTATCTAACAGATACTGATGAAAACTGACTTTTAACTAGAGTCTCTTTAGTAAAATCTAGAAAAATCAGGTAGTAAACTCAACCCCATTCCCGATTGATTGGAAAGAAGGACTCTGAGTACTGAAGTGAAAGCCCCAGCGAGCAGCTCAGGCAAGGGCAGGACTTTCCCCTTTCTATTTCTCTTGTATTTACTAGTGTTTTCTTGGTCCTAATTTAGGGAACAGAGACAGTGGGAATACATAAGGCTCAGAAACAATTGGCCTAGAAAGTCAGTAGAAAGGAGTTTGCTCCTAAACATGAAGTTTTCCAAGAGGGAAGATATCCATGCTTTGAACATGACCACTCTGATTGGGCAAATGCCCCCCTTTCCTTATTCAGAATTGTGAATAAGCCAAGCAAATGTCTTCTTTCCTCATTAGCATCGTGAATGAAAGACTGTGCTGTTAGTCTGTTAGTGGGTGAGTTGCATTGTGAAATGATTTTCTGTTGTCTCATTCATTTGTAAACTCAAGGACCTTGAAGATCCATTCATCACCAGAGGGCTGAGATGGCTTTTCTTGTTCCTACCCATCAGGGATCCAGAACCTTATATCAGATTGTCATGGATGCTAGCTGGGTCAGTTCTGAGCCAGAGGATCTACCCAATGTAAAAGATAGCACAATGTCTGCCTGGGATTTGCTGACTTTCTGTAGGAAGTCTGGCTTAAAGGATAGCTTCTGATGGCCCCACAAGACCCTGAAAGGCAACTTCAATAAGCTGGAGTCTTAGGAAGCTGAGAACCCTGGACTTGCATTTCCCAAGAGAACAGCTATGTCTATCAACAGGTGAATGTAGAAAGGATTGTGGAAAACCAGATAAGTGTATCTAATGCACCAAAGGAGACATGCTAAGATTCTCCTCAGAGATAATCTCTCTAATTTATATACAAGCAATTTTCAATGTCAACTTAATTAAGCAGCATATGTTAAAGGTGTACTCTAGTGTATACTAGAGAGTAGACTGTAATCTCTACAGTCACATTTCGGTAGTGGAAGAGTGTTAGTATTAAGATCGAGAGGCAGTGCTGAATAGCTGCAGCTGATGGGAGCCAGCCGCCCCACGTGGTATAGCCCCAGGTATTCAAAATTTTCATTGTGATACTGTAATAGCCTGTTTCTTGCAGTGCCAAGACATGGGTCTTCTGTCTAAAATGGTTACTAGAAAATGTTCAAGGTTTTCATTACAAGCCCATGATTCCCACCTTTCACTTTTGAGGGCTCCCATGTACACTCCACCTTTGTGTTCCTCACAGGCATCACTGCCAGCAAGGAGAAGGCTGTCTCTCAGCTATTACAGTATATTTACATATAAGCCAATCTCCTCCCCACCCCCCAGGCATAGTTCTCAGGGAAACAGAGCCAAGAGTAAGCCACAATGCCAGGAAAAAAGACATCCTAGTTTAGGAGACTTGGCTTTTGTATGCACCACTGAAGCATAGCTGTTTCTCTCCAGTCAGGACAATGGCGCTTCATTGTACAGAGCTGACTGAGGAGGAGATGCAAGTCCACTCTGCCCCCTTCTGTCACAGTTCCCTCCTATAGGATAGCGTTCCCCCAGACAATAGAGTGACATGCCCTCCTTCAAATATCTCCTGCAAGGAGCTGGGCAGATGTTTGGCTTTCTGAGTGAAAAATGTCATGAAAAATGAACACAGGCATTAAGAGGTCAGCACATCTGGGATAAAACAGATGCTGGTGCTCTAAACAGAAAGAAAACATGACGCAAGGGGGTATGTTGTGGAGGTGTGAAAGCAAGATCATTTCCTCCCAACCCATCAGAAGGTGGCTTTGTGCCTCTGCACTTCTGGAGTGTGGATGTGCAGGACACACTTCTATTTTACCCACTCATAGCAGCGTCTGTCTGGAGACCTCCAAAGTGCCTGGGGCAAGTCTTGAGACTTACAGTTCCTGATATACATGCTCCTATTTATTCACAAAACATGATGATGAGCTTGTTTCACAGGAGTTTCTTCTGGCACATTCTAAAGAAACAGCACTGGAGGCTGCTGGGTATGTGTTGGGACCTAAGCTGGGTGTGTTACCACTCCCCACAGAGTATGAACTAGACCCAGGAGGTCAAGACTGAAGCATCCTGGGACAGAATTCTGAGGACTTACTTTTGACATCTTGCTTTTGCTGTCTCCAGTTAAAAATGCCAAGTTATTTATTTCATTTTGAATCACAAAATTTTGCTCTTCCCTCTTGAAGTTCTAAAGCAAGGCAGGGTAGAGGAAGATTTAAGAGAGAGAGAAAAAAAGCAAGCATTAAAAGAAGATTCTCCAGATATATACCTGCCCAAACTTCTCAATCCAGAGCCCAAGTGTGTCCTTACATGAGATTTACACCACAGAATCAGGACCTCGGCCACCATGTGGAAGAGCTGGTCAGAGTCAGCATCTGGGCTTTTGAGCCAGTTAGATCTGCATTGGGAAGCAAAGGAACAGGTACAGGAAATTCAGTAGTGATTACAAGTATACCCCACAAAAGAAGCAGTATACAGTTAGTCAGGTAAGACTGCATTACCATATGGAGACACTAATCTTTATACATTAAGGTACAGGTTCAGAACTGGGATATTATCATTTATATTTTTATCATAGTTTTC
The DNA here is from genome assembly GCA_004025045.1 of Sigmodon hispidus. Taxonomy (NCBI): domain Eukaryota; kingdom Metazoa; phylum Chordata; class Mammalia; order Rodentia; family Cricetidae; genus Sigmodon; species Sigmodon hispidus. The sequence continues at coordinate 60,443 of PVIH01005590.1, forward strand.
AAGAACTGTGGCAAAACAAATGTCTGACATTAACATTCTGAAACTGTCACCTTTGCTTTATTTTTCTGTAAATGGATGTTTAAAGTGTAAGTTTGGTGATAGACCACCCCAGAGGCCTTATTGTAGAGAGATTTAATGAGTAAGCCTAGCAAACCTATGGAAATACTGGTCACTATGGCATCTAGTCCTACCCTTGGCGTTTGTTACTGGAAAACCTCTGAAAATCTGAGCCTCATAAACACAACATGCCCTACACTATACTCTAAACACTAGAACTTTGAACAATTGAAAGTAAGTGTGTGTGTGTGTGTGTGTGTGTGTGTGTGTGTGTGTGTGTGTGTAGGGGTGCTTTTGACTGCATGTGTTTCCAGATACCAAAATAAGGCATCAGTTCCTCTGGAGCTGGCAATGAAGGTGGTTGTAAACTGCCACCATGTGGATGATGAGAACTGAACTCAGCCTTCTGTAGGAGCAGTACTTGATCTTAACCACTGACCCATTTCTCTAGTCCCTTGAGGCCAGTTTTCTAAATGAAAGAAGAAAAAAATGTGTATCACTTAAACTGTCTTAGCAGAAACCATTTCTTTTTCTGTGTGGTGATGGTGTGGTAGTGGGTATGGTGTGGTGTGGTGGTGGGGGTGTGTGGTATTGGTAGGGAGGCTGTTGATATGGTAGTGGGGTAGTGAAGGTGGTGGGCAGGGGTGTGGCAGTGAAGACAGGTGTTCATGTATAAAGACCAGAGAACAACCTCAGGTGTCTGTTCCTCTGAGACTCTCTTACTGGCCTAGAACTCACCAAGTTGGCTCAAGTGGCTAGCCAGCAATCTCCAGTGGTCTGCCTTTAAATAAAAACAAACCCCAAACCAACCAAACAAAAGTCCTGTAGTTTCTGAGGATCATGCTTATAAGCAAGAAGAACTTTACTAATTAAGCTGTTTTTATAACCTCTTAAATGACTTGGAAATTCTCTATAAATATGAATTAATTTTTTTCTAGGATGGGTTAAGACATAATATAATAGTGATAAGAAGACAAAATTAAGTCAAACTCAGTCAATTCCTATAAGTTGCCTCGCTCTTAGATATCATGCATATTTGAACTAAGTTATATTTCAAAATGTTAAGGTAAATTTCTATTTCTAAATATTTGCATGGAATGATTAAAAAAAACTCACAATGACCAAGAAACCAAATAAAATACTGTGCTTCTATTCAGCACTTTCATATTAAATATAGAGCTTCTTCTCATTAATCAATATTCTACTTTCCAGATATCAGCTCACCAACTGAACCATGACATTGTCTGGGGTTAGTAAATGCCCCACATACTAAAAGCTCAGCCCCACAAGACTGCTCCCCTTTTCATACACTAGCCTCAAAATGTGACCACCTGGCTGTAAATCAGGGTTTTTGACAATTCTCTGAGCTCTTAATTAGCAGACCAATTTATAGCTTAGGAAAACACTTTACTTGTTATTAATGGTTTATCATAAATATAACTAAGGAACATGAAAGGTATATATGAAATAAGATATTATAAATGAAACTTCTGAAAAGAAGCTGTGTCTGTCTGTCTGTGGACAAAAAATTCCTGGAAGGAGTTTCTGTGCCTACAGAGACTGGTGGATCATTTGGATTTTCACTACTGTGAAGAGAGTGGAATTTTGTAGATGCAGAGGCTACTTTCTCTTGGGCTAGTTTTAGCCTTCTGTAACAGCTATTCTTTGTCCAGCTCTGTGATCTGAATTAATACCTCATGATAATAAATAAAAACCTTTTAGAAGCTATTAACTTGGCAGAGGAGAATCCTCTGCCAATCCAAGAGCAAAGAATGTCATCAGATAGCATCATGGGCTATAAAATAGCTCCTTTAGCTCATTGCACCTGCCTCTCTGGTGAACCCACCAATGTATTTTAAAGTTGCCTTGATTCATGACTTTCTTTGTTCTGAAAAACTATAAAAACCCTGTGAAACTGCTTCTATGTCAGAGTAGAGAAGCTGGGATAACCTAAGTTTATATTTATGGGCCACTCAAAATAGCTCTAGAATAAACCATGTATTTCCTTTAAGATGAGAGCTGTAGTTCTTACATTGACAATGTGGAAGAGGAGTCTGGAGACTCTAACCTATCTCCAAGTACTTCACACCCCAGGTATCTCCATATCTCTCCCAATTTAGAAGGTCTCCAAACTCCAGAGTTCTGTGTTTTTAAAAGAAGCTTTATTTCATAGTATTACAGTCAGCTTCAGAGGTCATCCTGATATGCCCAGAAAGGAGATGCTTTATTGAGCAATTGCTTCTATCAGACTATCCTGTGGGCATGCCTGTAGGGATATCTGATGCAGAAGGGCCCAGCCTACTGTGGGAGGTACCATCCCTAGACTGGTGGGCCTGGGCTATATAAAGAAGGTAGCCAAGCCACCAGGGAGAGTAGACTTGTATAAGCAGCCTTCCTTAATGGTCCTTGATTTAAGCTCCTTTTGCTGGGATTCCTGCTCTGGTTTCTTGATGAAGAACTATAGCTTGTAAACTGAATAAACCACTTCTTCCCCTTTGTTGTTTTTGGCCATAGTTTATCATATTAGCAGGAAGCAAATTAGAACACATAGGCATGGTTCGTTAAATCATTGGCTTTGGTGATTAACACAGTCTCTAGCTCCTTTCTTCTGGAGTGGTCAAGAAGTTAGAGGGTAGGGCTGAAAGTTCCAAACACCTAATCATGTAGTGGATTCTGCTCGAGTATGGTGGAATACGGCTTACTGTGACTTGTGGAGATTAGAATTACATAGTCTCCTCTTCCTTTTCCTCCCTCAACACCCTCCTGTATACCTCTCCTTACCTTCTTTTAAAGTCATGGCCTCTTTTTTCATTAATTGTTATATGCACATAAGTATGCATATATGTATGTAAACACACATATATACATACACAAATAAACAATTGGCTTTCACAAATGATCTGAAAAACTTGCTGTTCCCTGTCCCTTCCAGAGATTTACCAAAAACAAATTACAGAGTTTAGGCAACAGCTCAGCAAGTAAAGAATGCACCATATAAGTGTGAAGGTCCAAATGTGAATCCTTCCCAGGCTTGGTAGCACCCATCTGTAATGTCAATACTGTTATAGTGAGGTAGGAAACAGAGACAGTCCCTTAAAGCTCATGGGTTAGCTATCCTGGTGGACTCAGAGGTGAGTAACAAAGAGACCCTGTCTTAAACAAGGTTGGAGGCAGCAATGAACACCAGTGACATCCATACTTGTTTCTGCACTCACATATACAAATGTGAATACAGGTCAATGCGAACATGCAACCAAAGCCAGTCCTGGGAAATCTGAGTGATATTCCTGGGCAGCCTGATAGTTGTGCCCACTCACAGAGAGCTCCATGCTAGGCAAGGAAGGTAAACATTCTAGAGGTCAACTCACTTTTAGAGCCCCTTCCTTGGTATCTTCTGTGAACCTCTCTGCTCTGGGTCCTAGCCTCAAGAATGTTAATACTGAACCACTCTTGCATCTTCTTTATACAATAGACACCACTAGTTGCATGCCCAGCAACCATCCTCCTTTTCCTCTATAGCAATAAGGTCTTCCTTTGTTCAGAGTGTCATCTTGTCTCACTAAGTATCATGCTGCTCCATACTCCTCAATCGATGTCCAAGAACTGATCAATGAGATCAAAGTGGAAGCTGAAGAATGGACTTCCTGGAAAAGATTCCTAAGAAGAGATCTCATAGTAGAAAGGGTCTTTTTTGCCTTTGCCTGTGAAACTGGCTTTAATCCTTTCTGATTAGATGAAAACCCAAAGTCTGGAACTCTGTCATATTAAAATATAAAATAACTTTGGAGATGGAAGGCAATGGGAAAGATTTAGAGACAAAGGTGTAAGGATCCACAATGAATAATCATACTGGCTATACACTGTCAGCCTTTGGATTTCCTTTATATATAATAGACTTCTCATATCTTTAAGCAGTATAGTCACTTCATTACCTGCAGCCTAAATGCAATTTAAGTTTGAGGCTTGAGACTGATAAGCTGTTTGATTTCCTTCGCATTGATTTTTTTTCCAGAATGATTTTCTAGGGTTACATTGCTTGCTTTATCAGAACCACCAGCCGTTCACTCCTTGGTGTTTTGGTTTAAATGAGCTTTGTGCATTTGTACTTTGGCTTAAGTGAGAAGAAGCAAGGGCTGTATCCTAATCTGCCAAGAAAGGTACAGCCATCGAGATGGTTGGTAAGCAAGAGTAAGTACCAAGAAGACCTTAGGCACCATTTCCTGGTGGACGGAAGAGCATTCTCTTTACCTTTTTGTTGGGATTCAGCTTGAGGTGGGGGAGTTTAGCTTTGCTCACTCCTCTTCTGAAATGCAAATCTTTATTTGCTTGTCTCTAGTAACGTTTTATTGCAGAAATTTCACGTGTTGCCCACTATTATGTTCTTTCCTCAATCCAGACTGGTGAGTATAAAGAACATTCCATGAAATGTTTTCTCTCAGGGACACAAGCTCTCTGCAACTTTCCCTCAAGTCAGACCAAGATGATATTTACAGGAGAAAAGATTTTTGCCTTCATTTCTATTGCTCTGACTCACTCTGTTCAGAGGATGCTTCTCTCCTCCTACCCCATGTTTCCAGAGGATCCGGCATCTAATTCAACATTTGGCCACTTGATCCTTGTGGAGATTATTACCTAACCTGTGGGCCTTTTATCATCTGCACTGGTTGCTGCCAAAAAGGCTGCCACGAAATGCCAGATTTCTGGTAAGGGAAGATTCAGCTTCAAGATCAAGTTGGGACTTTTCCATGTAAAGTGACTAGGAAAGCAACCAAAGCAGGTGACATAACTGAGTATATTAACAGAGAAAACAAGCAGCTTTGAGAATAGAATCTTAGCAAGCTGAGAATGGTACCTAAAGGTCCTAGCTGTGATGCCAGGAAAGGAGGAGGCTTGTGTGAGGAGTTGTAGACAGAGAAGACACATTTTATTCACTCTGGGTGAAAGCTGCTAGACAGACTGCTAGGCATCCGGATGCTGGCAGGTACCCAGTATATGTGGGTATACATATAGCCTGACACACAAGTCATACAGAAGTAGGCTCACATGCCTCCAGATAGGCACATACTGGCAGGCAGGTGAAGGCAAGGTCTCAGGTTTGACTTCAAGGCAATATTAATAAAGAACATACACAAAAGTGGCATTTTGCCAGAAATAGTTATATAACACATCACATCATTATATACTTTGTGTTCTCTGGACATCTGGTGTCTGCCTTTTTGTGTTAGAGGACATATAGCCCCATAGATGTCCAGTGTTAGCCATCTTAGTCCATGCTGGGGATCCATATCACTGCTATGTTGTCTAAACAGGTAATTATAACCCTCTGTTCCCAACAGTTGTACACTTGTAATCCCAGCACTGAGAAGGCTGAGCCAGCTATCAGGATTGCTATGAGTTTGAGGCTAGACTAGGTTACATAAGCAAGACATTGTCTCAAACAACACATGCCCCCAAACAGGACAGAATAGAATCTTGAGTAATGGTTAGAGTAAGGAGACTGAAACTTCTATTTTCAAAATGCAAAGTTCCCAAGGTTTGCAAACCACCGAGGTTGTACCCTTAGGTTCGAGGTCAGGTTGTCTGAGGTGGGGGCTTCTCTCAGTGTTGCGAAAGGACTTTGCTCTGCACAGGTCTCAGTCTGAGGTGGCTACTGCACAAGGTTTACTTTGATAGCTTCAGAGATTTTTTTTAATCAAAAATCATATGAGCAAGTCCATATTTATGTTCTACATGTTTCTATTCCCCAGAAAGAAGGCAGAAGACTATTGCCCCTTTGGAGACTTGTTAAATCTGTCTTGACTTCTGTTTGTAGGCAAGAGGAGATGGGTGACTGATGTTCCCTGATCTGCTCACAACACACCTGGAGTTCTTTTGTATCCTGCCAGCTTCAGACTCAACAGTGAGCAATGGAAACTTCTTTTCAGAAGACTTAAACACCATCCCACAGGGATGCAGGAAGTACAAATGTTTAATACAATGAAGAAAAACAGAGAGGAAGAATGAGTATAGAGTTTCTTCAACACCTTGAAGTACTGCCTTATGGAAAATTAATTTTCTCTAGCTTTAGAGAGCAAAGTTAAAGCCTATGGGAAAGAGCTACATGCTGAGCTGACAATAGGTTGAAACTGGGATGGGAGTACTATGTGCAGAGCAAGAATGTTTTTAACCTTCACTTCTTCCCATCAGCAGGCTAAGCAAACAATACTGGACATCCTCTGCTGGAGAAGGAAAGAGATACTTAACCATCCAGGTGGAGGAAATGTAAGATGACTATGATATCTACCAACTCCTTCTCCCCACCATTCTGAGTAAGTTGGTTCCTTTGGATGGAGAAAGTATCACGGGAATCTACAGTCTGTATTGCTTGCTGCTTTCCACTCTACTGAAAACCCCAGGGACAGATTTTGGTGAAGTGGGTTTATTCAAGGCTGACCCTAAAGAAAAAGATGACTTCCCTCTCTCAAATCTCTAGCCACAGTGAGACAATGGATAGAAAATTCCAGGATAGGACAAGTCTTTTCTTTTTCCTCTTGAAGTCTTCCAATCTCCAAGTTCTGGGCTTGACAAGTATGTACTTTTTCTCAGAAGAACTATTTCCCACGGACACAAGGAGAGGAAGGAGCATCCTTTGATTGGGGAAAAAAGACTGTGGGATAGACAAAGGTAACCAAGATTCAAAGAAAGATAAGAAGAGGAGGCAAAAATAAACCTTACTTTATGATCTCTCAATCCCAACTGTCCTCCTGCATTTGTTTGAATGCATTAATAATAAACTCAGAGTTGCCGATAATGTATCGGTGTTGAATTAAGGGCAGAAATCAAAGTGCTTCCTCTTGGTATCACGTGACTAAGAGCAAGCCCAGATTTGAATTCTCAAATTCAGTCTCCCTTTGTCTTCCTTCCTTCATCCTGTCTAGGATACCTGTCCAAAGGCTGTCTTCCGAATCTGTCCCTGTATCTGTTTGTCCTTAACTGTCCCTAACAAAGCACTTGGTTCTCTTTGTTTGAATAGCATAGAAAGTATCACGTAGGGAAGGAATGAAGGATACTTTGCAGAAATCTTTAACAGAGTTTAACACTGACTCTAATTGACCCAGATAACAAACAGACATTATCAAGAATATCTAAATACTTTGTTCAATATTTTTGGTGGCTATCCTTTTTAAGACTGCTTTCCACTTATAGTTGCTGTTTTCAGCAAATGAGTTCATTCAAACATAGATGCATTACTCTGAGATCAGGAGCATGAAAAATACTTAATATTATAACTATGCATTAATTTAGGCTATGAAAATTGGTTGCACAGAAAATCCAAAACAAGTAAGGCTGTTTGTTACATTGTTCACTTAAAGGCAGGTTAAAGAACAGGCTGGGTACACAGTAGTCTCAAGTGATCTTAAGGTATATTATTAACTGGCTTTGAGGACCAGCAAAGGCCTCAATCTCTTCAAATATAAGAACTACTTTTATGATAGTGCATAGCCACATCCTCCAAAATAATAAACTTCAGTATGTTGTTCTGGATTTTTTTGAGGGTCTCACTCTATTGCCTAGGCTGAAGTCTTAGTTTACCTTTTGCCTCGGCCTCTTAAGTATTGCAATTGCAGGCATGAGCCCGCATGGCCAGCATTCTGGACATTTTTTTCCACATTTCATGTTTAGTATAGTATAAATTCTTCCTGCTTTGCTTTCACTGCTACAAAGGTCTTTGAAGGGACTGGCACTCACGTTAGAAAGATGTATTTGAGCAGGCTCACATGGTTGTGATGCTTAGGGAAGAACAGGTTGAAAAGTGGAGATGAATGAATTAATGATGATCTCAAAGACTCTCTGACATTGCCATTTTTAGCAACTGTCAAGCACCCTGTAAACAGAACACGCTCTGTCTTGAGTCTTGATCATCCGCGGTGACAGACGCAATTCAAAAGCTATTCCAGGAGCAATCTTGCTGCACTTTAATGTTTGTTTTTGCCTCAAACCCTGACAAATTTCTTCATCAAATTGCTAACATAATTACGTTATCGGAAATGACTAAAGTTGATACTCCAAGAGCAGAGTTCCTTTGTCAAAATGAGTATAATTTCCTGTAGCCAGAAAAGGAAATATTCTAGTCTTAATGTACATATTTATGCATATGTGTTTATACATATGTGTATATGTATAGAGACAATATGTATGCAGAAGATGTTTTCTTTTAAATCCTAAATATAAGTAAGCTCATTTAAATTACATTAACTGCAGCTTATATTATAAAGATAAACACTAAAATGAATGCAAATCTCCTGCCATGGCAGAATGAGAAACAACTGCAAAAGTCAGTTATGTTCTCTCAGCTACTTTGGTATTCCTTCAAGTACTGCTGGATTTTAAGTCTTTCAACTTAAAGAGCCTTTGTTATAGCGAAACACACACTTAGTCTTTGCTTCTTTTCCTGGAAAAGGGCGTCCTGAGCAATAGAAACAATTTTTGTTCTTCATCACCTTTGACCATAGCTGGGTGTGTGAATGAGATGAGTTACATTGCTGAGGGACTAGATAACTTCAGGGCAGCACCTGAGCCCCAGACAGACTAGAACTTTTGAGTACTAGTTGGGATCAGATTACAGGGTCAGAAATTTCAGTCTTATTTCTAACCTCTTGGAATAAGTTGAGAGGATTCATTTCAAACTCAGACACCAGTGCTAGTGATACAATCAGTCAACAACCATTTATAAAACAGTTAAAGATCAAGGCTGTTGATCAGTGGTAGAGCACTCACTCACCTATCAGCGCACTCATCCTAGGCCCAATGCCCCTCACTACAAGGCAAGGCAAAAGAAAGCACAATTGCATGTCACCACTACCAAAAACTCCTGAATAACGAGGTGACACACTGCTGTGCTGAGAGGCTGCTACCGCTGGGAAGAGCACAGGAACTCTCTGCAACCCCAACCCCATGTATTTCTATTCAGATGCTTCTGAGTTGTATTCTTTCTAATGAATCAGTATTCATGAGTGCTTTTTTGAGTTCAAGTGGGGTCCTCAGGATTAGAACACCTACCAGAAAGACCATGCAGAGAGTGGAATTAGCTAGTCCCCTAAACTATGGACTTTCCCAGGAGAGGGCCTTAACTTTCACTACCGGTTTGTTGTTGTTGTTGTTTTGGTTGTTTATTCACCTCACCTCAACTTTCACTGCTGTTAACTTGAGCCTTCAGTTAAATCAAATATGGACATTTTCTGGCTTTTGCTTCCCCCTCCCCCCCAAACTGGAGCACTGTCATGGACCACAGAGGCAGGCTGAGAACTTCTCTTTTTTAGTTTCAGACAAAACTGTAATGAACTCATTTTCCCATATTGACATGTATTATTCTTTTCTCTGAACCCAGAGTCAAGCCTTATTCATTATAAATCATTCTGAGAAAGAGGTCAAGAAATTCAAGTTTATACTCTTCATAGCACAGCAAAATTGTGGCTAGCCTGGTTACCTCCTTTTAAAACTTTTTTGAGGAGTGAGGGATTCAAGACAGGGTTTCACTGTGTAGCCCTAGCTGTCCTAGAACTCACTCTGAAGACCAGGCTGCCTCGAACTCATAGAGATCTGCCTGCTTCTGCCTTCCCAGTGCTGGGATTAAAGGTGTGTGCCACCGGTTTTAACATCATTTTTATTAAATGTGTTTTTAGACAATTTCCCACATGTACATAATACATACTGTCCATTCTTGCCTCTCACCTTCCTGTTACCTTTCCCGCAAATCTCTCTCTTATGTTGTTATGTATTTGTTTGGAGACCTACTGAGAATAAATAGGACATCTTAGTGACCATGGGCTTAGAGTTATCCTTCGGAACATGTAGACTTAGCAGAAGGCATACAATTAAAGACAGTGAGCCTTCCTCTCCCAGAATCTATTAATATGAGCTACTCTGTTCCTTGGCAGACTGTTGAAATGGTCAATCTTGTGTGGGCTCAGTGCACATAAACTTCAGTTGTGAGTTAATGGTTGCAATACTTGTCAGTAATTTTCTTTTAAAAATCTTATATGAACACTCTACTACTGAACTACATCTCCAACCCAGGAGCACCCATACGGCTGATGTTTAAAGTTGGGGCTTTCTATAGGCCTATACTAATTCTAGGTAGAGTCAGAATAGTGTACATTGTTGGGTAACCTATTGATACTGAAGTGGAGAACCAGTGTGGGAAAATGAAACACATTTGATTTTAGAAAGGAAAAACAGCAAAAGTCAAATGTTACAGTTTAAAGTGACATATTTGTGTGTTAAATTGACAAGGTATAAATTTGTCATGGTTAATTTTGATTATTTAATTGTTAGGAAAAACCTGGGGAGGGAGCTGGAGAGATGGCTCAAGGGTTAAGACCACTGACTGCTCTTCCAGAGGACCTGAGTTCAATTCCCAGCAACCACAAGACAGCTCACAGCTGCCAGGAATTCCAGTCCCTGGGTATAAAGCACACACATGGTATATAGACACATATGTAGACAGAACACCTATTCATATAAAATAAAAGTAAAGGTTAAAGCTGGGCAGTGGTGGCATATGCCTTTAATCGCAGCACTCTGGAGTCAGAGACAGGTGGATCTATGAGTTGGAGGCCAGCCTGATCTACAGAGTGAGTTCCAGGATAGCCAGGGCTACACAGAGAAATCCTATCTTAAAAGAACCCTAAAGTAAAATAAATAAATAAAAATAAAGGTTAAAATTTAAAAAGGAAATGCTTAGGGTGTTAGTGAGGCCCAAATTTGGGTGTGTCTATAAAGATCTTTCTAGAGAGAGATTATATGAAAGAAGAAGCCCCACCCTGAGGGTAGGTGACACCATTTCTTCAGCTGGGATCCCAGATTGAATAAATAAGGAGAAGAAAGGGGAAACCTTTCTCAGCTTCCTTATCCACCCAAATGTAAGTAAGGTCCTACTGTCTTCCCTTCCCCTCCATGACAGACTGTGCCTCCTCAAACCATGAGCCAAAATAAATCCTTCCTTCAGTTGCTTCCCATACAGTAAGGGTCTTCAATACTACCTTTTAAGCTTCCCTAGAAATACTCATGCTTTTTCTACAAATACCCTGCACTCTTTACAGACAAATAGGACTACAGCCTTCATATGTATTAAATTACTGTTTAACTATTCATTATATCACAATTAACTTTCATATGCCAAATGAACATATTGGGTTTGGATAAAGGATGACTCATACAGAAATTTCTGATATTACAAGAATTAATTTCCTTAATTATGACATTCGAGCAATTCAACTATAGAACATCCTGCACACACTGTTTCCTGGAGATTTTCACCCATAGCCCCTCCTCCCACGAGGCATCTTGTTTTGGACCTTTATGCTTCCTAGTCTCGTACTTCCTGTGGGTCTTTGTTCAAAGGCTGCATTCCCAGTAACACACTTATGGATCTGCTTCTTTGTCTACCTGCCCCTCCTAATTCTTTTGCACTCTTTCCCCCCTTTTTAATTGTCTATGCCTTTCTACTCTCAGAATGAACGCTCCCTTCCCTCAAGGTCTTGAACAGTGCCTGACACAGTCAAGGACATCCACTGAATGAGTATATGAGAGAATAGCAGAAGGGCAGATTTAGTCAATGCAATGCTATTCATTCAGCTCCTACTGCCTCCTAGTGGCCCATGAGGATGCGTGTTCTTTTTTATTTTATTTTATGTGAATTAGCGTTTTTGCCTGCATATATAACTGTGTAAGGGTGTCAGATCTTGGAATTACAGACAGTTGTTCGCTGCCATGTGGATGCTGGGAATCTTAATCTCTAAAGAATCACTGGACATAGGCTCTGACTACTGGGAGGGAGACTTGTAGTTGTAGTTGTGGCTTCCCTCATCTCCCTAGCAACAAGATCATCTTTCCATGCTATGTGATTGCCCAAGCCAGCCTCAGAGAGCAGCAGGCAGCTTCCAGAGAGCTCCTCCATACCTGTTGTTGTCCACGTAGCGGATCAGCATGGGGTAGAAGGCGTAGAGGTCCCTGCAGAGGACCGCAAACTCATCTAGGATGAGGAGCTCAGCCTCCTGGGTGTCTCCCTTGCCATCAGTCTTCAGCTGCTCCTCCTCCTGCACTGTCTTGACCGCCTTCTTCTTTAGCTTCTCCAGGGTGGGGATGAAGTGACTTCGCAACAGGTCAGGCCTGGCTTTGCTGATGATGGGCTGCGCATACACTGCATTTGCAAACAACGCACCTTGTTCTTATTCTATGTGTTGTGACCAGAGTTGACAGTAAAAGGTGACACTGAGGAATTCATCAACCCAGGATGGCACCTTGTCAAGCTCCCTTCTTTATCCCTTTCTTGGTACTTCCTTCTCATAAAAGTTCATGGCTTTAGGAGAAGGTCCCAACACTACTCAGCTCCTCCAGGCCACAAGAGCCCCATCCCACATGAATTCCTCCTGTATGCACAGCCTATGCTATATCTTACCTCTCTTCTAACAGACTATTTTGCATCATCTGACAGTTGGCCCATGTTGGTCTTGTTTCATCAGCTAGATTTTATGGCCCTGAAGGAAGCCTTTTGTTCATATAAATTAGTACTGTGCTGATCTGGGAGCAAGCACTGGGTATAAGAGTCAGGGTAATTGCAGGAAAAAAAGTAAAAGGAAACGAATATTTCCTGAACCACTGACAATGGACATTCAAACGTCCATTTTGACATTTCTTTAGCTTAGGGAAATTCAATTAAGAGTAGCTACATTCCAGGAACTTCTCTTTTTCATCTCGTTTATCCTTATGTTTTTGCTTTTCTAATAAAAGAGAAAGAAATAGTTTCAACAAGAGAAGGCAAAGGGAGCCTTTTGATGACATGTATTAGCCAAGGAGTCCTGACTTCTCGGCACTCTCCCAGGCACTGGACTGCTGCTGCACCTAACTGAGCTTGAGGTTACTACCTAAAACTTGCATTAGCCCCCAGGAATTAAGGGGCCTTAATGAATGAAATCTGGATGTGCTGCAGGAAGGACAGATAAGGTTCTCTTTCCACTAGTGCCCTTCAGAGTAGTGACAGGTACTCTTGGGAGCAGCCTTCTCTAAACTCAGGTTTATAGATGAGAACCTGTCAAATTGCCTTATGATTAACAACCTTTTTAGAGTAATTGGTAATGAGGGGATGCCTACTCTGCTTATTATATGTCCACAGGGTCTGTGTTATCCAGCAATCAAAATATTATAATTTTAATCTCAGCTCATTTCTGAGACAGAAAGGAGGTAGGAGAATTTCCCACTTGTTCTTCTGGTAATATGTCTATTCATTTGCCAGGAAAAGTCACTATGCAGTGTTGTGTTCCTTGTAGTCTAGCTTTGGCAATTCATGGTCCAGGAGGTTGTATGGGGGAAGCTTTGACAAGTGTACTCCATGATCTAAACTGAAGTTGCATTAAAAACAATGATTTCCTGCAGTGTTGAGCTGCCCAGACCCTAGGATGCTAAGTATTCATGGTTTCTCGACTGTGGGAAGTATATTCATTTTCCAAAACTTTTCCTCTTTTGGTTGCTTCAAGAACAGAAAATTGGCTAATAGCATTCATTAAGAGCCCACTGCATGCCAGGAGTTAAAGAGGGATACAAAGAGAGAGAAAAAAAATCAAGAAAACAAAGTGCTGCTATTATTAGCTATATTCAAGCCAGTCTTAGAAAGCACATAGTGAGATGCAAATGCTGAACGACACTGAGGAGCTTAGTTCAGCCTGATGAGAATGAGTTTTACAAAGTGCGAAAGGGATACTTACCAATAAATTATAGATAATTAGTAACAGAAGAGCCAATGAGTTTTTCTTAAGCACCCCAAACAAATGAAGCAGTGATCATCACAGTGGAGTGCAGTTGTTCTAAGGGGCTCTTTGGAGATTTGGGGAGCATGGATTGGTAGGGGAATAGGGTGAAGTAGAGGCTTGAGGAAAGTATGTTCATTCAGTCTATTGTGTTGTTTTTGTTTGAGACAGGGTCTTACTTGGTCCAGGCTGACCTTGAATTTTTATGTAGCCAAGGCTGGCCTTGAACATCTGATTGTCCTACCTCTACCTCTCAAGTTTTTACATTATAGGGCTGTACCAACTCATCTGGTTTATACACTGCTGGGGATTGAACCCAGGACTTCATACATACTAGGCAAGTACTCTACAAGCTGTGCTACACCCCAGCTCCCAGTTCGCTGCTAAGCAATTGAGAGGTGGGGGATCGTAAAACAGAACAGAACTTGCTCAAAGGTTCTGTTTGAGCAGAACAGCAGGGTCCAGGACTGAGTGAAAGGGGCATTGGTACCTGCGATGCGCTTCATCCAGGAGGCCTCATCAATGCCCAGGTTGTTGTTGATGATTTTCAGGATGTTGCCCAGAATGAGGCTGAGGTGTTCAGAGGTGACCTTGGTGCAGCAGGGCCCTGCGCTGGGGGGCAGGTTCTCAGGTCCCCGCTCCCACCAGTAAGATAGGTAGTTGCAGAGCATGGGCAAGATCACTTCAATGACATGTGGCATCTCCGTATACCGGGCGCCTGACTCGGCCAACCTATTGATTTCTTTCATTAGGCCTTCCAGCTGGGGGATATCAGGACACATGTCTTCCACCTTGTCTGGCATCCCCAGAACTGACCAAGAGAGTACAGAAAGAAGAGAGGCACAGTGACTCAAAGGCACAGTGATGGAGCAAACCCTTCTTCTGGTCTTCAGATATAAACTTCCACTTAAAGGAATAAGTGTGGATAAAAGCAGCCTCAGGACTCAAGTTGTGTGTACACAGACTTGTAGTTTTCCTAAATGTCACGCCGAAGTTAGAAACACACAGTTAAATAAGCACCATGGAGACACTGCTGAGGAATAGCACATAAGACACACAGATTCTTGGTTCTTTCCTTTTGGTTGGCCTACTGGACCTTGGTGTGACCACTGCAGAAAAAGGTAGCACTGGGGATAACCCTGACCCTCAATGTTCAGTTGCCAAATTATAGTTCCCTTACTCAGATCATTTCTGCACTCTCATAAAAGGGAAAGAAAAACATTTCATCAAACACTCCTGCAGCTGGACTAGAGGCTCCAGTACTTAGTATCTAGTTGAAAACATACTGAGGAGAAAAAAAAAAATCATGGATTGATTTTTCTGCCTTTACAACAGAAATGATCAATATCCTCAGGCGACTTAATTGACTTCCTGTCAGTCATTCACTTTATTGTTTAAGAAAGCATATTTACAGGGACTGGTGAGTTAACCCCCTTTTCTGCACTTCACATGACTGAGATTACTTCACTGGAGAAGGCCAGCCAGGATAAAATGAAACTAGGATTCAACATTATATAAGAAAGGATTAGAAGATTAATTTTTTTAAAAGTAAAAACACAGCAATGAAAGATTATTTGTCCTGCTCCCTTAAAGGTAAGGAAGACTTTCCCTGCAAGATAGGTGGAAGATCATCAAGTATCTTGAGGTTATTGACAGAGCCCTGATAACAGAGCAGACAAGTAGACCACTGGGGTAGAATAGAAGACTCAGGAATAAACTCATGCAGTTACAACCACCTACACTTTTACAAAGCTGTCAAAAAACACATATTGGAAAAAAAAGATAGCCTCTTAACAAATGGTACTGGGGACATAGAAGAATGAAACTAAATTTGTATCTGTGGTGGTTTCAATGAAAAATATCCCCTGTAGGCTTATGCATTTGACTACTGGGTCCTTCATTGGTGCTGCTGTTTGGGGAGGTTATGGAGCCTTTAGGAGGTGGAGCCTTGCTGGAGGAAACACATCATCTAAGGCAGGATTTGGGGATTTATAGCTTCACTCTACTTCATACTTTCTCTGCTTCCAAATGCAAATAAAATTTGATCAGCAGCTTCTTGCTCCTGCTGGCAGGCCACACCTTCCTTACCGTTATGGGCTCTAGCCCTTTGTAGCCACAGCCTAAAATAAACTTTTAATCTATATGTTGTTTTAGGTCTTGAGAAGTAACCACCACCAACTCTAATCGCTGTAGAAAAGTCAATTCAAAAATGGATTAAAGGCTGCAATGCCACCTGTGCTCTATTGCAATGCTGGTTGTTGGTAAAGGATGTATCTGGTTTGCACTTTGCAGCAGAAAACAACCTGAGAGCCCCCAGAAAGCTCTCATAAACAACAACAAATTACACATACACCTTCAGAGTAAATAGTTAAGTACTGAGAAGTCAAACTTTCCATCAGGAGCTCCACATACAGAACAATGCCAACCAACACAGATGCAACTGACACACTTATTTGCTGTTACAATTAAAAATGAAAAAGCTCATGTATTGTGTTTAAAAGTCACATAGAAACGACATCAGCACAAATCCTTCTTTCTCTCACCTAAAAAGATGAAGAAGTTGCCTGGGGTTGTGAAGAAACAGCCTGCCTCCATCTTAGACTTAAAAATCATTTTATAGTAAAGACAAACTAGGTTCCTTCCTGTTTATGATTAAACCTGTTTTTCAAGGACTGGGCTCTGCCCCACCTGTAGCCTTAACCACAAATGATTCTATACTCCCTGTTCTGGCAATGGCAATCATGTCTTTGTTTCTAAAAGTCATTTATTGCTATCTTGCCACCCTACCTTTGTTTCAAAAGGTTAGATGATTACCTATGACTATCTTGCTACAACTACCTGTTGTTAAGGCTACCTTGTTATGCCCACCTTGCCTTTGTTTCGGGAGGTTGTTAGGACTAACTTGTTATACATATGTTTTTCTCCTATACTTTCACCTATTTTGCTAACTAAATCTTTCATTTGGAAACCCTACCCTTAAGCTATAAAAGCTTTGTCTTCCTCATATTTAAGGTTGACCTTTCAAACCCTGCCTCAGGGGAAGGCAAACTGTGTATACCAGTAAAAAAAAAAAACAAAAAAAACAAAAAAAAACTCCATTTAATTAATTGCTTTCTTTAATTAATTTGGTCATGATGATTTGGGTTGGTGGTCTTTCTCCTTCTATCTTTGGATTAACAGTTGATGCATTAGAAGCATGATAATGACCTTTAGAAATTATTTATATGTACAATAATTGGTCCTTGAATGGAACTAACATTTTTGATTTAGAAGGTGTTTTGTGCTCTAAATGCCACACGAGAAGTTCAGTGAACTCTGATGAATTAGCTATTCGAAGTCAGCTTCAAATGAAACCTGTTAGCAGCAGACACAGGATGTTGGTAAAGTCATTAGAACACACCACCCTTGTAGTTTCTAGATAATCATCCTCATGGTGGGGTCCTCTCTTCTAACACTCTAGAGATGCAGGACCTCAGGCTCTACTCTAGGTCTACTGAGTTAAACAGCAGTAACTGTGGTAGGGCTTGGTGATCTTTTTTTTTTTCTTCTTTATTTTGTATTTATCAAGAAAAACAGTAAAATGAATTTAAAATGCTGATAAGTTAACAATAACTATAAAGAAGATAAAAATCATAAGTATGACTTATCAAGGGTGATAATGCAAATAAGATTGCTACACATATATTTACTTTGTATTCAGCTTTCCCTCTGAATTTTTTTTTCCATCCTTGTATATCCTTATTCAAGGTCCCTTCCTTCTCCCACCACAGGTCATTTTTTTTTTCTCCACAACTCCCCATCCCCTCCCTGGGCAGGGAGCAGACAGTCCTATGGTCACACTGGCCCAATAATGCTTGAATCAGTCTTCACTCCTGGCAAATCCAGTTTTGTCCCCCCTCCCTCAAGAGTGAGTCAGGTGTTCCTATAGATGGACTGGGGTTTGAAGGGTCAGTCCAGGGTGTTTCTGATCCCAAGCTGTTCAGTGGTTGTGGTTTGCTGCTTAGGCATGTTTGACTTTTTTTCCTGTTTGTTTGTTTAGAGACCATTAGTGAGTGAGTACATCCCCTGCTTATCTCTCTGAGATTGTGATACCTCGCTCAGGAGGATATTCTTCAAATCCC